>OENT01000423.1:0-21120 GCA_900239685.1 Rotaria macrura | reverse complement strand
AAGCCGTTTTTGATGCCCATTAAAGGAGTGGGTCAACTCGTCACCCAGTTACCCAGTAACTCGTAGCAGCCTGTTGCCGTAAGCATGTAACTGGTAACGGACAAGTTACCAGCTACTTGATAACGTAATGACTTGGTAATGGAAACATCGTATTACGAAGTTCGCAATCCTAATTCTATACGAGAGCATATTTACAAAACGTTTTGTATACGAAACTCAAACGGGTTTTTGACAGAACCTCAGGGGTAACGCAAATTTCAAAGGGTTCAGGACGAAACATTTTTATATTTTAAAACTGTATAAAGAATTTTACAAAACCCTGGATATTGTTAAAACTCTTACAGGTTTCGTATGATCCTACGGACCTTTATATAGTATAGTAAAACTTGACGAAACCTAGGAGGTTTCGTGTGACACCTTATTTTTTTTCAGCGTAGTAGCTATTCACCGTTCTGTTATGCATATGCAGTCGTATATAAACAAAATTATTGACCATAGGAAACATACGCTTTCAAAATAGTTTTTTCAATATTATTTCTCAATTATTAATTATTCGAGAACATGTTGATCTCGACTGATGATTGGGAGAAGATTGCCTTGAAGTGATCTCACAGAGATCCAGCCAACGCAAAGCTAGTCAAGTCCCAAGGTCTGACTTTCTTGAATTGTTTTGGAGAGAATAAATAAATTGGAAATAGTTAAAAAAATAAAAAATGCGCTGCACGGTAGGTTCGAGCCACATTTTCAGAATGCGCCGTAACATGGTGCCTTAAATCACGACAAATGCGACACGTTTTATCTTAGTACGTATTCAAGATATTATGGATTCGTACCTAAGATCTTATATATCTATCCTCAAGATCTTACACATCAGTACCCAAGATCTGTCATAAGATCTTGTACCTAAATTTTCAAGATCTGTTCACTTATCTGTACCCAAGATGTTGCTTACAAGATCTTCGACTAGGGTAATCCTCTTGTTTCCTCCTTTTTTCTCATTTTAGCGATTTATCCAGTCGTTGTGTTATCAGTCTCTTTTCAATGAATCTCTCTAAATTTATTTTTACCTTTCGAATGCATTTCGATAGAAAACGAAATTTCATGAATCACTTGTCAAATGAAAGCTTAGAACAATCTGATTAAATTGTGAATATTGTCTTTTTTAAATTACATTTGTATTGAATCATTCTTGCTATGGCAACTGACAATAATTTATTACTCTTTAGGTTAAACTGAGTAGTTCATATTCACACACACAAAATCCAATTATCTGAAATGATTGTTTAACTATTCTCTTATCGAAATTATTCGAAAAATTGAAACACTATGACTGCGGGACTATACTATTGACAGTATAGAATCATATTAGAGTTTCAGTCGACAAGATCGTATTGAATAGCTTCATAGTGTTCTTTTTGGAGTAAATAAATACATTTAATATTTATATACGAATCTATCAAATATTTTTGATTTGAAACATGAAAACATTCGATCGTGTTTTTCGATAAACTTCAGCGAGCCGATTTATTTATTTTCGATGTAGTTATACACACAAAATCTCTTTTGTTTTTCTATTGACGTTTTTCAGTGTTAGCAAATTACCAATGAATTTCGAAGTCATTTTGTGTTTTAAATGTCAAGATTTTCAACTGAAATAAAATTTCCTGTCATATATATTCATCAAGTCACTTCTCTGCTTTTTATTTGATTCCGAATTGAAAAAAAGAGTTTGATTAATCAAACTAACTAGTGAAATGTTTCAACTATAGAATCCCAATAAGTAAAGTCGAGTACTGCTTTTCCTGCTAATCAATAAATTATTTTGCTTTCTGTTCATTTTATTGATAAAATGTTTATTACATAAGAGCTATATGCCAAAAGATTAAAAGACAAGTTTGTTCATGTTTTTATTTTTTTCTTTCAGATCTTTCAGGTCGGTTTTTGGCAAAGAACATTAGTCCATAAATAACCAGTGAAAGAATACAAAAGTAGAGTGCGACTATTTCCATTCCAACACAATATCCAACTGAAACATCATATTGAGCGCCAGTTAAGTTTAGAAAACTTTGAACCGACGCCGAATGACCAGTCACTAAAAATAATCACAAAGGTTCACTGGTATCAACATAAAAAATGAAGAGACAAAATTGAAGTAAAATACCGTTTCGAAAATTACCCAAAACGCTAACCCATTGATAACGAAGTTTCCTAACATCTTCTTCTAAAGAAACGCCGAAAATAATTAATCCAATTAAAATAGTTAAAACGGCCAGTATCAGAAGAGAAAAGGCTAGAGGAAGTAACCATCGTAAAACATAATCTATTCTAACAAAAGTTAGTAAATGTGTTAAAAACAATAAAGCGCCAATTGACATAACTGCAATTAATGTCATTGCTAAAATTCCATCGGATCCGCTTAAATAACTAAAATATTTAAGTTAATGAAACTAAATAAATTCCACAGCTGTTTTATTTGTTTTACTTACTCACAGCCACATGACGGAGCAGCAGGATGTTTGGTTAAACAATAAATATCAGGCTGTCTAACTGCTTGTATAAGACACATCAGTGCTCTAGTTAAATTATGATCATCAACAAATTTATTTGGAATACATAGTTGAGTTACAAATGACGTCTGCTCTGCAGCAGTGTCAGTTTCATTGAATGAAAATATAGCTGCAAGTGATGAATCATAACAACGAGTTCTTAATGATGTTGTCCATGTTGCTAATGGATTTTTTGGATCACAATTAATACATTTATGCACTTTCCACTGATCGAATGACATAGCAAGAAGATGAAATGCTAAGGCTATCGTTACTGTTGTAAAAGCAACACTACCTAAACGTTCTAAGCGTTTCATCACAGAGTGTGTCTTGTTTAGTGTTCGTCCTTGTATTTCTGCTGCATAATTTACACAAAAAAATAAAACATTTTTCTTCTTCTCAATCAATACGTTCGACATGATCAATCAAGCATATTAACGTAATCATTGTGATTGTCCATCTTTATCATTTTTTAAAAATCATCCGTCTCTCTCTTTTTGTGTATTGGTTTAAAAACAGACAAAAGTAATGTCAAACTATTTCGTCGATGCGATAAAAGTCGTTATTCCCCATTGTCCTCTTTTTTATCCATCTTGAAAAAGTTTCTTTGTGGAGCTTCTTAAGTACGGAAACGAGGAGCTCTTTCGTTCTTTTTAGATCACTTGTACTGATACAAAATACATTGTAATCAAGTTTCAAAAGGCGATGATAGTTTTTTCACTGATATATCATTTTTATACCAGCAAACGTTCCTTCTCATTTGTCTTTTTAATTTCGAATATAAATATTTTCTTGAAGGTCTCCCTGCCCCTGGCGAGGTGAACAGGAACAAAACGCGTTATGAGTGAGGATCTCTTAACGTATTCTTCATGACGCTCATTGTCCCTGCGAACGTTCATTTTTATTGGTTCATATGTGATACTAATTATCTCTTATATCCAAGAGTACTTCTTGTATTAATATTTCAATTTTATTTTTCGATAAAAGAAAAGAAACATGCTCAAATACATGACACACATGTAGACACAAAAAGCTGACTAATCGTGCGTTTAAATGCGTTTTTCGTGTAAAACGCATTCACACGCGATGAAAAGTAAATAAAAAATGCGTCTGGACGCGACTTTGCACGATCTGCGTCTGAGCATTGATGAATTTGGACTAGAAACGCATGTCGATGCGTTGTCTTTTAGAATCGCGTCTCCAGTGAAACATATTTTGCGTCTGAAGGCGATTTTAGTTAGAAGCGCGTCCAGTTGCGATTTTTCTAATTTTGCGCCTGACTGGATCTATTGTGGAGCACCGCGTCTGACCGCGATTGTATCTGAAAATGCGTCTCCAGTGAAACGTTTCTTGAGTCTAGACGTGGTTTTAGTTGCAACGCATTCGAACACAAAGAGATGTCCAGCATGAATCACGCTCAGATGCATCCGATCTGCCTCTGATTAAGATGTATACCAGACTCGATTCAGAAAATTCTTAGTACAAAAAATATTTCAACGTTTTTTTCGCTCCTCGGAAAATAGTTCTCAATATTTTCTAGAAAGTTAATTCAGTCTGAATAACGGCGAAGGCTCAACAATTTTGAGATTGCTTTTTTTTCTCCTGAAAGACGATAAACGCAGTTTTAAATAGAAGAAAGGACGGTAATTACATCGATTCTAAAACATCTGTAGTCAAAAATTGAAAAATGATAAAAATTAAAAAAATATTAAAGAATATTTCTCTAAAAAATCAATCGGCATAATTAGACATTTTTTCAATTCTGTGATGCATTTTTATAAAATCTAAGTTTTTTGGATAAGTAAATGCATTTATTTTAAAAGCAATAATTAAAATTTTATATATGCCGAGCGTTTCACTGATACATACATCTGTAAATGTTGTTAATAGACGATACACATATAGATTATGTTTCGTTCTGTAACTCATGTGATCACATGTGATTCAATGGTATGTATATTTACTTTCTAATCACAAGTTCATTTGTTCTAATCTCACTTCTACCATTTTAGAAACATTAAAATATTAACTTTCCGTTGAACTCTGTTTAGGTAAAGACTACCGCCAGGCAATATGGATAGTGACTCAGATCAAACCTGAGACGGATTGAAATACTTTTGCGAAATTTAAAATATTGAGTCAATCGCGTCCAGATGCTACTTCAGATTGGATCGCGTCTGGTAGCGATCTTCTCATGGAGCGCGTCTAAACGAGAGCTAGTATAGAGCAGCGTCGAAATGCAAGAAATTTTTCATCTGAGCTGCGTCTCTACCCGTTGGGTTGCTGCGATTTCGACGCAAACGAAACGCGCCTCAGAAGCGTTTACATTCAAAACCTGAGTCCATGGGAACATCGTCTTAGAAAATTTTCGTTTATGCGAGAATGAGATGTAAAATAAAAATTAAGTTTTCGAGAATTACAGTCTAAGAATAAAGTAATTTACATTTGTTCTGATTTTTAATCTATTAGACATCGATTTTTTGTTATCCTTAAACTCATTCTTTATATAAGTAGGCGCAATAACCCATGCTGCCTCTTTTTTTGCAACTGCGCCGCATTTACGCGCAGAGCTAATTTGACACCGCAGTTATGCGTAACTATGCCGGCAGCATTCATCGTAGTGAAGGTCTCTATAAGAAACTACGCTTACTGCGCCGCAGAACAATGTAACTGCGTCCGAGTGATCGCATCGTCCGACCCTTTGTAAAGGTAACTGACCAATTATAAATAATTCTTCCTTATTAATAATTGGTCAAACTGGAGCACTAATACTTACCAACAGTAAATAAGTATAAAAAGCAGTGCTCGTCACATTCTCGTTCAATAAGTCATTCTACTTTAAACAGTAGAATTCATATTTTTTATTTTTTTTCTCGATTTAAATATTTTTAGTTTTTCTATTTTTGAAACTTTTTTCTTAAATTATTTAATGTTTTTCTATATACATTGTTTTTCTTTGATTTATTAAAATTTTTGAAATGTTTTTAGGTTTTTTTATTTGAAATTTTCTAGAAATTTTTTTTCTCAATTTTTGAAATTTAAGATAATACTTTTAGGTTTTAATTTTGTAAATTAATTTTTTTTTAATTTTGTAGGAAAATTTTAATTGTATAATATTGAGTTTTTTATTTTGTGCACGAAAAACTTTTTAAACTCACAATAAAAATACAAATAAAATGAAAATGTAATCTGTGTGATCTCTCGTATCTATTACAACGCAACTGTGACCCATAACTGCAATTAAATAGGACGCACTTATGCGTAACTGTGAATTTTTCACCATAACTACACGTAACTACGATAAAAAAATCGCAGTTACGCGTAAGTACGTCACATTTTCCCGTCATTACGGGTCACAGTGCGATCGCAGTTTCATCGTGATGAAACACATGGGAACTATTTAGAAAAAAAAACATACGAGAGGAGAATTTCTTACGAGTGAAATGGAAGTTCATCGAAGTTTTGTGTACGGGTTAACGTTTCATCGTTATCACCAACCAATTCTATGTAAGAAATTGAAGACGAACAATACGTATCAGTGGTAAACTTTATCGTGTGCTTAATGCTCGGGATGCATATTTTTCACGTGCCTCGTATTAGAAGCTAAACACGGATGCATCCTATTTCCAACAACGACTAAAAATCAGTTCTCTCACTTTTTTATGTTGATTTGTTGGATAACCATTGCCGATACCATGAATTTCGAATTTATTGACAATGGCAACCTAATGAAAAATTTTATATTTTATAAAGCGAAAAAAATTCAATTACGCTTTGTGATAAAACGATAATTTTGACAACCAAATGTGATATTGAGCTTATAGATAACGAACCAAGATGTTTCTTTACAAAGCATAAATCAGAAATTACGAGCGTGCTCATCTAAACAAAATTATAATAACTTAACCTTCTAAAGCAACACTTTTAATTTAAATTTTTATTGCAGTAGCGTCATACTAAGTTCATACAGATGCATTAGGTATGCACCAGTGCCAGTTAAGAACTGGGGACTGGGTATCAGTCCGACCGGTACCCAGTCCGACCAGTACCAAGTCCGACTGGATATGTATATAACTCAATTCATTATCAAATAAGTGGGGAGCCACTCCGATGTCATTCTGAAGTACAATTAGATATTCTCTAAAAGTCATTATAGGATGTGCATGAATATCCTCTATAAGTCATTCTAGCTTATATAGAGTACCCTTTGTAAGTCATTGTTACGTATGTAGAATTCAGCAGTGCAGTAGGTATGTATGAATGTTACTTAACTAAGCGTCAGTTCGTATGAGTACCATGCTGACTGGTACTGGTGCAAATCTTAGGGAGCATCCATGAAGGACATCCGCTAAAAAGGGCTGGGCGGGGAGTCTGGCGACGCTGGAGGTCCTGAAAAACTTTGAGAATTTTATTTTAAGCCTAAAAATTATCGATGACGAATGTTGCTTTGTTCAGAGAAAAATATCCGGAACCACGTTTCATTGGTTTAAGGACCACCCCCACCTTCTGAAAACATTAATTTTGGTTGAATTGGTCGACTTTTTGATTAATAGCTAGACAGATAGAGCTTGGCGTGTACTATCGAATGCACTTTAGTTTATTGATTTTCTGATAAGATTTCAGGTAGCTACATGGGTTTTTAGAAACCCCATACAGAAAAACGTACGCTTTTTGTAAAAACTGACTTGTAAATTTATTCTAGTTTTTCTTTTGATCCAACTTTCTATTATGTAGTGCCAAGTGTGACAAGTGAATATAGCGCTTACATACCACAGATTTGAATGAAACTAATAGATATTGATACATGGCTAAATATACATGGGTAGATTAGATATCCGAAGAATTTTAACTGCTATTTAACGTGATAGATCCATGAGACAACAAAAATCCATTTTAAATATTTGTACGTGTATTCATTTGATTCGTCTTAATCGTTGACATGTTGAAAATTACTCCGATGATATTTTTAGATCAACTTGTAGAGCAAAAAATCATTACTTTCAGTTTTCAAAGTTATTTTGCTTTTTTCTCTAAATTCAATTTTTGCTTTTTACGCCTTCGTGCGTCCCTGATTTCTCTGCCAATTTAAACGCGAGAAAGCTAGGGTCAGTGTAGAGACCTGTGGGACAAACTATTGTTTGTCCCGTCGTCATCTTTTTTCAATAGTCCCGATCCCGCTTGAGCTGTCCCGAATTTTTTTGAATAGTCCTGTAAAATCCCGTTTGTCCCGTTTACAAAAAGTGTTTAGATGTCGTATTGTTCCTCCGACGAAAACAAGACACCTTTTCTACACCGTCAATAGGAAAATAGAGTAATAAGAAATTGATCGATATGAAAAGAGATCGAGAAATGCAAGACTAAAGTTAAGTTTTTATTAATAAAAATAGAAACTGGTACTCTCAAGTAGAAATTTGAATAAATAATCAGGGTTTGTCCATATGTGTGTGACTGAAGGTTGGGTAGATCGTAGATCTACACCCACACCGCTTGTTGTGCTCAAATAAATATACAAATGTAAATATTTGAGAAAAAAAAATACACTTCTGTTTTCATAGCATATTAGCTCTTTATGCAACTTATCGCGAATTTTTTGATCTAATCATTATTAGCTTAGTAAACTCGAGCTTATTGTGATAGATTGCATTCGAAAGGTATAAGCTCATTTAAAGTAATCAATGTTTACAACAATTCACCATATATCAGATAAATATGTGCTCTTTTTATGTAAGTAAATTTTACGATGGTTGTTTGAAATTTCTTTTTTTATTATTTAAATTAATATAATAGTAGCGATCAACTGCAAGTTTTAGAAGATTATTCTCTTTTGATTAACATCGAGTATTTTTCATGTCAATTAATTTTCGTTTCGAGTAATTTTCGTATCGATTAATTTTTGTATCGATCAATTTTCGTATCGACTGATTTTCGTATCGACTGATTTTTGTATCGATCAATTACCGTATCCACCTATTAAAGTTGTTCAATTTCGATAGAACAGAAAAACACATACGTTTAGATGTATATAAAATTAATAATTAGCTGTTTATTAAGCGTCACCACCCGCCCTCAAAATTGGAAGTTTTCGTGAGAAAAATGAAAAATGAGATAAATGCATTTTCGATCTCTATGAAGTGTGTAGATTAAACATCAACACAACTTTCAGAGTTTTTTCTCCTAAAATACGGATTTTATGATAAAAAAAGTTTCAAATACCTAACAGGTTTAGATATAGGGATTTTTGAATTCGGGACATTGTTGTTTTCGATTCGTCCCGAATCCCCTTTGTCCCGCAGGACAGGACAAGCGGGATTTTTCGGGATTCGGGACAGTCCCGCAGGACTCTAACCACATATCATCGCGTTCTAACTCAGTTCAATATGAAACGCGTTTCAACGTGGTTTTGTAAAAAATCGCGTTGACATGCAACTAATAATATTAAATTCTTTAGGATGTGCAATATAACTGAATAGATCCAGTTAAATTGGTCAAGAAATTTTGTTTGTTAGAGTCCTTGTAAGCGATAGATGCTTGTATCATTTTACCTTTATCCACATTTAAGAAAAGAATATATGATCAATATTCAGATGAAAAATATTCATAGCCTACAGAAACCCAGAAATAGGTGTAACGATTTCTGATAGAAGCGATGTTAGTGATGATGGAATTACACTTTATTCTATTTCTTCGTATCATATAATGGTCTCGTTTGCATAAAAAACCATGTGCTTATATACGCACCCATAACAAAGAAGAGTAGAGTATGAAAAGAAAGAATACGAAGTCAAGGGAAGGACCGTGAAATAAGAACAACAAGATAATGAAAGAAAGCATGAACAGAAATAAGGATACAAAGTAAGAACAATTGAGGACAATGAAGTAAGGACGATTCATTATTGAGAAGAAATGAAGAGGGAAGGTTAAACATCATTTATACAATGCACTCAAGCGGGAGCATTACACCCCTGGATAGAAACTGGACGTTCTCCACATAGAACGTCACAATAGGTATCGTTAAAATTATTAAATGTATACATTTGCTTTCCATTCATTTAAATAAAAGTACGTTTACATACCCAGGTCGTTCGTTTCGGAGCCCGGATCCGGCCGGAACCCGCAGGAAACGGGATATTTTCTGACTTCTTCCTGCCGGTTCCGGTGTATTTTGGCCGTTTCCAGCCGAAAAAACCACCGGAGCATGGAAGCAGTATTCCGGCCGGAATTATCCGTACCCAAGGACCTGGATACTCAGACGACTTGCGAAAATGGGAACTTTCAAGGAAATACCTCGGATCAGCCAGGAACCTATCGGAGCTATGGCCAGTTCCACCAGGACCAAACCGGAAAATACAATACTCCGATAAAGAAGCAACGGAAAATAGTCGGAATCGACCGTCTTCCAACCAGATTTTTTCTGCTTCGGAAATCAGGCCTCCGCTAGAAAAAAAATCACATCGAATATTAAATTCTCATATATATCATTCCTAGATACTCAAATCAGCATTTTAAAAAAAAAGACCTTTAAAGGTCTTTTTTGGGATTTTTGTTCTAAATCCTTTATTTTAAGGGCAATGTCGATGAAACAGATAGTTTACCATACTTTCATGGGTTCGGGTGAAAATTTTAGATGTGTTACTAAGAGTTTTATTGTTTTCAGTGCATTAATGTGAATTCCTAATGTCTTTGATAAAAATTTGAAATGATAGGTCATTTAGAGACTTTAGAAGCGTCACTTACCTTGATTGAGGACTCAGGAAAGTCTCAAAATGCTGGTGTTTAACATGTGTGCTGTTCTTACACATAGCGTTTTCGGTTTGCAAAAGTCTAAAAATTTGATTTGTAGGTATTCGGATTTAAAATTTCCATTTTCGTGACAAAAATAATTAGGGAGAGAAATGTATAGTGCTTCACTAGAATGTCTACTGTTCCCAGGGTATCTTCTCGTGTTGTTTCAGGCATTGTAAAAAAGAAGTAAAAGATGGCTTCGAAATACGGAGAGCTTTGATTAGTAGGTTTGAGTATTTAGCGCTGTTTTGGAAACGGCCAGATGAGTTTTCGTAAGGTTAGCAGTAACGGTCAGATCTGAACCGTGTTCTCTTCGGATGGGAAACTTGCCTTTTCCGTTATCGGTATCCAGTCCGGAAACGGTCGGATCTAGACCGTATGCGGTCCGGACTTGCAAATAGTGTTTTCCGTCGACGGATCTCGTGTAGGAAACGGGAGCCGTATCCGTGGATACGCTCCGGTGCCCTGAATAGGTGGGAATAAAGCCAGAACCAGAAGTTGGAACCGATTTCGGAAACCCGCTCCCAGAAATCGTGGGAATAACACTGCATCCGGCTGGTTCCTGCCGTACGTCTTCGACCTGGGTATTGATATCGTACACTGCTAGTGTGTGTTCGTGAGACAACTTTGTCAGAAAATCAGAAGTAGATTTGGTCAAGTTTGATAGTAATGAGATAAGAAAATTTATCAAGTTACTGTTCTATTCTATTTGTATATTATTTGGCATTTGTAGCTTTTATACATTACATTATTATTATTCTACATACTCAGTTTTTGTGTTTTCCAAGATGGAAGATCGAATCATATAAATGAAACTTAGTTAACGTTACTAATATGACGATTAGATTTTTGGAAAACAAATATTTGATTTTTTTTAACTCAACTTTGCTATCAAAGTTCTTTATCTTTCTATGTATTATTTAGACGACTTCAAATGATCACTATTAAGTAGTTGCATGAATAAATCTAGATCTTTTTTCATTTCATATCAGTCATTATTGAAAGTTCTCATTTCAGTTACATCGACAGTTATATTAAAAAAAACAAAGAGAATATATGTAATGAAATGAAGTCAGCTGATATTAAACATCGAAATATGATAGTGCCGCAGGTGATTTCATGTAAAAAAAACATTATTACGCATCCTCTCTTAAATGGAAAAGGTTGTGAAATGAAATTGTTGAAATTAAAAGAAAATAATGAATAACAGTCAATTTGGTGAAAATATTTTTTGTATCGATTATGCATATTGATAATTAATAATTTCGTAAAAATTATATTTTTTCTTCATTTATATCATTTATATCTTTGTAAATTTTATGTTAATTCATAATCCGCAAAGACTTTGTATGCTACTCGACTACGATCGTGGTCATATATGACTGCACGGAACGTATAAATGTCTCTTAATCATTGGTTCACATGTTCTAATTCATCGACATGTCAACATACTAACAGTTCGTTGACCTACAGTAGGGCGAAGATCACGTGATAGAGGATATCGATGATGACTCAGATCGACCCTGAAATGAACTGAAATAATTTTTTTAATAATTTTTAATAAATTGTATGAAACGCGTCTAGATGCAGTTTAATTTGAAAACGCGTCCCCTGTGAAACATTCGAAGTGTTCAGACGCGTTTCTATTTCAAAACACGTTTATCTCCAATTTTTCGAACAACCACGTCTGAACGAGATTTTACCTTCAGCCGCGTCAAAACGCTTCGTTTGTTTCACTGGGGACACGCTTAGACGAGTTCGCTTTTGCGCGTTTCGCATGCAAATGGAACGCGTTTCAGATGCGTTTCGAGGCAAAAAATATTTAACTGGGATTACATTGTTTATTATCTGCGAAGAATGGCTTACTTCTATTTCAATTCATATCATACGGGGAAATTTTTCTAACTTACTGCATTACCGAAAATTCGATCCCAAGATGTAACGAATGAGACTTTCATATGTTGTCAATACGACTACTCTTATGATTGTAAATTAAATTGAAAACACTACTCAAGCAAACAAACATTTAGAAAAGCGCGTTAAAACCCTGGATAGGAAAGACCGATCGTGAGTCACTAACGTTCTTCATAAAACGCAAAAAAACGTTTTTTAAGCAGAATTTTAACTTTCGGAGCGTGAAAACAGATAAAAACGCTCAATGATTTGACAACTTAAAACCCAATGCGTTTAAACCATCAGAATTAGAGCTTTTATCCATTTTCACGCTCTGAAAGTGAAAACTCTGCCTAAAAACGCCTTTCTTGCGTTTTGTTATTGAACGTTAATGACTCACAATCGGCGTTTCCCACCGAGCATTTAAACCAATAATTCCAAATGCTTATCCGCTTGGTTATTTGAATGGAATAAAAATCAGACGCATAGAAAAATTAATTTTGATCATTTCTTGCGATATATCATAAAATTGAGACTTAAACCAGCATTAGCTGCTTTCTAGCTATCATGAGATATAAATAACACTAATATTCATCTAAAAAGTATGATTAACTTTCTTTAGATGATTAATACAAAGTTTCTCATAGTTGTTTTTTATTATCTAAACATGCACTTCGAAGAATATATCCTTTAGACATATTTTGAAAAAACCAATCAAGAAATTTTTGAAAAATCTGTATCACAATATCTACAAGTATCTAAAAGAAGAAATACTGTTTGTCTAGATGCATTTGAAAGAAACCTATGAATTAGTTTTTAAAAATATTTTTGAAAGGTATGCATACTGTTTTAAATATTTTGCAGAATATATTTAAACATATTTTTTCGAAATTCGATACGAGAAGTCATTCAAGAAATCTATGTTCATCTAAGATATTATATCTTTAGTTATTAAATATTAGGATAACTCATTGTTTTAGAAAGATGTCTGTTTTTCCATAAATGAAACATATTCATGTCTCAGTAGAAATTAGAATTTCAAAAGTAAATCAAAAGATAAAACTACATGAGATTTAATTCAATAGTTGATATAAGTGAAATAGTTGTAGATGTGTGGTTGAAAATTTCATTCTTTACGGGAATTTTCGATCTTTTATTCGATCACTGTTTACCGGAGGTGTTTTTGATTTTCTTGGAAGTTTGTTTTCGATGTCATTGTTTTGGGTCTCCTAGTTGTTGTTATGATTAGTTTTGTTGTAAGCACTGTATTATTGCTTACTTGGTGATTGATTTTCGTCGTTTGTTCGTTTGTCTTCACCATAGGTAGCACGTCAAACATATCGTCAGTATCTAAATATGATTGATTATGCATCATGTTGTGTTTTTGTTATGAATTCAGTTGGTGTACTTATTTTTGAATTTGGTTGATCCGATTCAGTCGACTTTTTTCTATGTTTTTTGTCATTGGTATACCTTCGGGATAGATGTAGATCGAAAACAATCTATTGGTTCCGTTCAATAGCGGTTTTCGCTGTGATATAAGGAGTGACTCTGTTATCAAATGCCTATAGCGATGTGTATCGGTGAACCGCACGCGAAAATTATCTTCATGTATTATATGTCCGGATGACAGATAATGCTTTGAAATAGCGAACTTTGCTTTCGGCATCATCCTGTGCCGTTCAACTTGGTTTGTCATGGACAATAACTGGCCAAGATCATCTATGTCAACTATTTTCTGAATTGCTACAAGGGTTCGTTTTCTTGAGCAAGTCATATGCACTTGGTTATGCACATTTTTCGGTTTAATCACTTTGGTTAGTGTACTCGATTTGTCGGTTTTTTTGCGTTGCTCTTCACTTTCGGTGGTGTTGGTTGCATCATCGTTGTGTTTGACCTAGTTTGTAGAATCGATGTATAGGATTAAGGGTTGGATCACTGGTTTTCATACCTAGTAGCTCTGATTTGGCTTGACTGAGTTGAGTGCGGCAAAAACTTTTCTGGTCATACATACGCTCGTGTAAGCGTGTTTTCAAATGGCGGCAAAATTTTCCAATGTATTTTCCATTGCATTCAGGACAAGCTGTCTCGTAAACGACGCTCGATTTAAACGGTGTAGATATTTTATCTTTCTTTGTGAAGTTTTGTCCTATTCGAGCTGTTACATCATAGACGACTCGTACCTTTTTCAATGGATATTATTTTTCTGCTGCCGCTTGTACACGCTTACCATAAATTTGACTAGGTGTACCATAATATGGCACTCGTAACACGATAGTTTCTTTCTCAGCTGTTGCTGTAGTAACTGGACGAGGCTCATATATCAAGTTAAGTTGCCTTCGAATAATTGATTCAACGAAGGCGATGGGATAGCCGTTTTTCAATGATAAGTTCCGTATAAAGTCAAATTCATCATGGAGAGCTTGATATGTCGAACATATCCAAGTTGCTCTATAGATCTTTGACGAAATCGCATTATATTTGTATGATTTAGGAACGAAACTGTCCCATTTTGAGATAAGACCAGAGAAAGTCTCCTTTCGGTAGATCCGTGTTTGAAACTGCATGCCAGGTTCTCTTGTGACAAGTAGATCAAGAAACGAAAGCGAATTAGTAACTTGATCTTCTACATTATCCTTTCCGCAAGCAAATTTGATAACAGGGTGGCATTTTGATAGCTGTTGACAGATATAATGTGGCGAAACGTTTACATCAAGTAATACAAAAGTATCATCGACATAACGTTCCCAATAAACAATGCCAAGTAATGATGGTAGATGTTTCTTTTCAAAATGTTGAAGAAAGATTTCAGCAAGAAAAGGTGCCAAAGGTGACCCCATACACACCCATCAATCTGATCATAAACTTTGCCATTGAAAAGGAAATGAGAGTTTTTCGTTGCAAATCCCAATAATCTCTTCATGTCTTCTCGGTTAATCGATGATGCAGGCTTTTCATTATCGTATAAATGATTCAGAATATAATTTGAATGGTCTCATCAAGAGGTATGTTGGTATAAAGACTTGCACTATCAAATGAGACCATCTTGTATTCTGCATTTTCGTCTTTTATTAATTTTGAATGCTGTAATGATTGCAAGTCTTTGACGAATGTAAATGAATCCTTGATGATCAACTTATTCTGTACCATGTTTGACAGTATTTTTTTTGAGAGCCTTAGCGAGACCGTAATTGTATGTTCCAATGGCTGAAAGAACCGGCCTTAGGGGAACATCGTCTATATGAATCTTAGGCAATCCATAAAGTCTTTCGGGATTCGATCCGATAGGGCGAGCCATATTGTAGAAGTTTTCCGAAATATGACCCTGTTTCATTAATCTTCTAAACAAAATAGTCATACTGTTCTTTCTAGTGATCGTAGGATCAGTAAAAAGGCATTTAAACTTGCTGGAGTCATCAAGCATTACATACATTTTGGACATATAATCATCACGATTCATTAATACCACCCCTCGACCTATGTCTGGACGAGTAATAGTAATTGACTTGTCTTTTTTCAGCTGTTGTAACAAGTGATGGTATTGTTTTTTGCGTTGTTCGAGCCAGTTCTTGTTGTCTTTGATAATGGTTAGCCTTGAATCGGAAAGTGTCTGTTAAACCACGGAGATTACTTGCTAATGTCATCCCTTTAGTATTCAATACACAAATATCATTTGTGATTACTGCATCCTTATCTTTCAAATCCGCTATAAGCCTTTTATGATGCTGAAATATATCTGTGACGCAATGGAAAAATTGTTCAATATTTCCAACAGTGTTCATTTCATCAAAACGTCTTGGGACTAAGCCGTACTCGAGACCATGAGCAAGACAGTCGATTTCGTCATTCGATAGTATACGTGATGAGAGATTTCGGACAACGTTCCAATCAACGTTTTGATGTTATTCATGCTTCAGTAGGTGATCTTGCAATTTTCTTTCAATTTCCTGTTCTTTTGTTCTAATGAGAGGACAACAAACGGTATTAATTATGTTTTTTAATCTCTCGAATAAATCTCCCGAGCAGCATTGTTGTAGTAAGTTAATTGCCGATCGGTACATTTTCTTGACTTTATTAAGATGCTGATATTTGTAGTTGATTTCGACATTAAATAAACTATGTTGGCTGATTTTATAAACCGGTGAAGAAGCTAGATTGCGGTTAGCAGTTTTGAACCAAAGAACTGTTGGTATCACATCATTGGTACGACAGGGCTTGAGAAAACGTATGTCTAACCGAACTAGTTCAACACGGAGATAAAAGTTTTTCGTGGTACGGTAATCGAGTAATATACGTCGATCGTAATTACCACGAGGGTAGGTTTCAACTTTATTGATATTCATTATTACGTAAAAAAGGATAACGAGAAAGGTAAATGTAAATACTACTTTAAGATGAGTATGTTTCCTATAGTACAATCTGAAATTCCTTCCTAATGTCTATGACAAAAGGTCGAAAGATATGTACCATAGAAAGAGAATATTCAATGAAAAGATAGCATTATCTTTTGTGATAATAATGTAACGATCAAAACACTAACAACGATAATATTAATTACAACGAAAAGAAATTTAACATGACTCACCAATATAATCTTGTAAACCGTTTTCCTTTGGATAATTAATTGATGATAATATTGTTGTTAATAAAATAATAAAAGTCAAATAAATATCAATAGATTAGTTATTGAATGCTAAACCACACGCTAATGAATCTTATTCGAAAATCTAGAATAGTAAAATCAAAGAAATCATATTTAAAATTTATTTTCAACACATTCCAGTATGATCGATCACTTTCAACAATCTTGACTACAGGTTAAATTTACTGTACAGTTCTCTTTGAAGCCATATCTCACACATAAAGTAAGATTTCTTATTGTTTATGCGCTCAATTAACTAAAGCAATTCAGAATGCTTAATTCTATTATATTCGCTTCTTTTTCAATTAATCAAATATAAACCTTTTGAATAGTGTTGGAGACCACTTTATTGATCACAAAAAACAAGAAAAAGAAACAGCTTTACAAAAGAAACGACTAGATATATTATCTTGTAGATGAACAGAGAAAAAGAATCAATTTCATACAAACAGAAAAAAAAAAGATCAACAAAGTCTTAAAGACTCTTATTATCAAAATCTTGAAAATGCTTTTCGTCAAATATATCGATTCCAAGCTGTGGTTCAGCCAGATCTTGATCTTGTTGATTATTAAACACTATTCGAAGAATCTTGTTGTAAACAGGTGGAATGCGAGAATATTTGACTAGAAGTGAATCAAGATATTCTTTGATAGGAGCCGCAGTCCATTGATACGTATTTTTCTTTTTATTGTAGGTTGCTGTCTTTTCAACTTCAAGTGTTCAAATCTTTTTTTGTTGTTTCGATCTTGTACGGCACGACTTTTTGACTTCTTGGTAGATTTCTCTTGATCCAATGATGTCGACGGTAATGGTTCAATTGGATCAGAGTTTGTTGTTGCTGCTGTTGTTAATGATGATGATGGCGATATAATTTTAATTACTTGATCAAAATGATTGAGTACTGAATTGATTAATACGATCACGAAAACAAAAATGTATATGCATATTATCACTAGCCAGATGATTGGGGGTAATTTGGAAATCTAGGAGATTGAGATTCATCCGGGATGATAGTGTGCGAATTCTTGATTGTAAAGATTGATGTTGGATATTAAGGATTCTTCAGTGGAATATCGACAGGTTGTTTTCAAACATGGGAACGTTAAGGGCATGGAAATTGTACCAGATAGACTAAGATGAGGATATTTTTGTTGAACAGATAAAACGAGCTCTTCCACTTGGGAGATGGTTTGTCTTGCGGATAAAATTCTTACAGAATTAGTACCAACGAAGAGCAAAACAGCATTTGCTTGGGATAATAAAGCATAAACAGAAAGTTTGTCATCGTAATTATCAAACCATTTCAAATCAGGAATCGATCTTCTAATTAAATTAAACGATGCCATTGAAAATCGGTTGAATAAATTTTGCGTGACTATCAGCCAGCATAAAAAAATTCATTGACGATGAGCTTTGATTGTTCATGACTGAAAAATATTGCGATATAGCTCAATAATGTACGAAAAAAATTGTGTTCAACTTTGCTAACATTACTCGCAACACACAGACACACAAACATAATTAATCCTCTCAATACATCAGTAATTATAATTACGATTCCATAGCGCACGAAGTGTTGAAGAAAAAATCCTATCAGTATATAATCATATATATAACAGAAAGGATAAACATTTAATCCCTTCAAGGGATTTGAACCATACATCTTCTGCTATTCAAGCATGTCTTACCCAATTAGACTAGAAGAGACATTTAATCCTCGTTTTAATTTAAAGTGTGTCATAATTTTCGCTAACTGTCATTTTATACACCCACATTCAATACAGTTGTCATATTTGTAATTAAACTTGGAACACTTTCATTATACTATGATCATGCATATATTTTAAAATTCAATAAAAATCTATTTTTTACGAATGATGCCGAATAATATGCCAATCAATATAAATCTAACATGAAAAATATATTCAATTTGTGAACAACGAAATACCATGGCAGAGATATTTATCAATAAAACATTGAACTGAAGATACATATTAAGTGATACTTATTGCAGATTTGAAGTAAACAAACTGAAACATTCCGATAATGAATACTCATGCACATGTACCATATTGCAAAAGATCATTGGCTTTAAATCGCATTCTATTGTAAAATATACCAGGGCTTTTCATATGATGGTATATCCAACACTGAAAACATCATTAATTGAGACCGTACGACTTATTAATTTTCCAAAATAAGATTGCTTTAAAATAAATGCACTTCTACGGCTATTTACACATCAATGTCATAATATCTGCTTCAAAGGCTATAACTTCACAACCGTTTATCAACCACTAAATCCGAACTCAATACGTCGGCTTAGATCCACAGCAAATAATGATTATAGAACAAAATCATATTTCAAACTCCGATGATAAATGAGCCTATAATCTAACACACTAGCAATTTATTCACTAATATAATCATCGAAGAATGCATAACAAACCATACTAACGCAGAAAAACAATCACAGCAAAATGAAAAAGCGAATGCTAGAAATACACATGCACAAAAAATACTCAACATCATCTCAAGTAATAAAAAACACAAACGGAGATAAAACCTAAAAATCAAGATTCGTACCCAGAGAAACGATGAGTATCAATATAAAATGAAGAAACCGTAACAGTATGTGAAGTAAGAAGAGAACAATACATTCACAAACAACAAACGAAGAGAACAGCAGCACAAATCCACCACGACAGATGCGAATACAAGACAAAAAACATCACAGAGACAAAATCATTCGACAACAAAATCCATGAAATAAAATCATAGTCTGATACACAACACACAACAGTCCATGAAAACATAAACAACAGAAGAAACAGAAAGGAAAAAAACTTCATCATCATACAACAAAGAACGCAAGAAACTATAGAGCACAACAAGCATAGAACCATAGAAAAACATATCTAGCTATACATATCTGTATCAATCAAGCAAAAGATTTGGATTAGTTGTTGTTTCGATTGCTCGTAAATTCTCTACACATTTCTGCTAATCTAAGATAATAAGAGAACAAAAAAATAGCGACAATAAGCTTTTTTAGAATTCGATTTTTATTACTGTAGTAGGATGTGGAAGAAAGTCGCGTACTTGCATCGAAGACTTAGACAATGAACGACCAGTATCAAATAAAACTTGAGCAAGGTTGTAAAAGCCATGTCCATTCATTGTTTCAAAAGCTCGACCATCTAATACCGAAAATTCAGCAGCTGCTTGCGCTATAGCTGATTTGATTCTGTTAGGAATATGTATTCATTCTACAGTTGGATAAAAATTATGTACCGTTGTTTGATTAAGATCATTTTGTTTTATGTTCGTTTTGCAACAACAACTCAAGTGTGTTTTAATATTATTGGTGCCATTTGTTGAAGTTAATGCTAGTAATGTTTTACATGTATTGCATGAAACGAATTGTTGCTGAAAATCATTGACAAAAATTGTATGAAAATGTTGCCACATTTTACTAGATTGCAAAGTTTTTTTCTTTGGTACTAGTTTTACTGATTCATTATTTTCATCTATCAACTTTTGAAGCTCGCTTTTGGTCAAATACTTCTTAGTAATTTTTTAATTTTCACCGTACACAAACATAAACATCAAAACTATTTTTTGAATTTGCTTTGATTTTCATTTACTCCTTTGTTCATCTATTTGGGTGCATTCAAAATTAAGCAATAAAATATATCAGAGGTCGGCTCTTGAGGTGGCACTTTAACTTTAATCTAAATTTAAAGTTAAAGTGAATTTTCTTTTTCATATTTATCACTACCCGGACGGTACTAATACACTTCGTCGCGTTCTGTTCGTCGCATAATATGTTTCGCTCTGTTCGCTCGCGTAATTAATTCTTTTTTTTAAGGTAACCAATCGAAATACAATAAAACAAATGAGATATTGTAAGAGATACATACAACAGTGATAGATAATTGATTTTTCTAAAGCGTATACCTCTCTAATTGGGAAAGCGGATAAAAAAAATTAATCAAATGTTATCATGATAGAGCTAAAGTGAACGAAGAATAACTAGATTTATCACTCGGTTAATGAATTTTAACATAATCTGTATCAACGATAACATTGATCCACTGTTCTTAGTTATGGGATCTAGTCAAATAAATACATTTCATTCCTCACTCTCATCAATCAAAACGCATAATTCTCAAACAAAATGTCTCAAATCGAAAAGATTACTTCTGTAAAAGGAAAATCGATGCTTCTCTATGAAGGTTACATCTATACTGTAG
>OENT01000422.1:0-119044 GCA_900239685.1 Rotaria macrura | reverse complement strand
CACTCTTAGAACTATCAAAAGTATTATTATCACGTCGTCAATAAATTTTTATAAATGAATATCCTTGAAAAAAAGAGCAGAAATCAACAAACGTTTTTTTATCTTTTAATCGGTTCGGCTCGTAAAAAACACGAACCACTCTGATCACTGATGCATACTCAGAAAAAAACGAAGTAGTCATGTGCAAAAAAAAGTAACGCAACGTTTCTTAAATAAGGTAAGATGTTTCTGTCATGCTCATTGTTCATAATCAGCAAATTTAGCTTTAGTTAGAATCAACTGATGAAGCACATGAATTTTTCTGTTACCCAGTCCATTCGTTTATTGGTAGAAAAACAGGCGACTTTGAAAATACTCCAATCAGATTACGAGAAACGATCTTGTCATAGATTTATAATCGATATTATAACAATTCAAAGACTTCATTTATTAGATACATGTTTAGAAGCTTCTCTGCAACAATATTAAAGGTCTTCTATTCCATTCGAGCGCCATCTAGAGATCATTTGTCTGTGGTAGTCGATATCACTAATCAAACATAAATCGGGTATTATAATTGCTAGTCAAATTTTTATGGAATCTAAATAGGAAGTTTTTATATCAAAAGAAGAATACAGTTAAAGTATCAATACTTAAAGTTTTTCAAATATTATTCATACTCTTGATTCTAGAACATCAGTCTATTTTCTCTGGTCATGTCGGTTTATGCAGCAGATGTAAGTAGAAAAATCTAAATTATGTCTCAACATCTTTATACTGTTAGTATGACGAAGAAAATCCATTCGATAATCCTCCATCGGACGATGATGTTGAAAGTGAATTAGTTGAATTACAAGCGGAAGGTTTTGTTGACTATGTCAATCATTTGGATGCTGAACAAAATGAACGATTACAAGAAGAAGAACAAGAAATTGTTCGATTATGGAAAGCACGAAATAGTGTAATATCTCAATTAGAATCTAAAGCACAACGAATATCCTCACGTATTCATGATAATAAATCAGTCTCCGAAGTTGACTCTCATTCTGATGGAAACGAATCTATTGTATCACAAGGAACAAATAAATCGAAAGTAAGGTTATTTGTAGAATTAAAGAAAATATAACTATTCTTCATCTTGCCTAGTCTATAAACCATGATGAATCAAGAAGTTCATGTATCAGTTTTTCAACACGTTTGCGTAACAATAAAACAAATATAATAACAGCTACATCCTCGTTTGTTAATCGAAATATTAATAATCGAAATGGATGTGCATCATCCGTGGTATCTCAAGACCAATATGATGATCGCATTTCTAGAGCTAGTAGTTTAATATCAAGTCCAGTGCAAAGCCCTGTTGTAAGTAGAGTACCTTGCTTTTTCATAGAAAAAAAAACCAAAATCGAATCTTATCGTAGATGTGGCGTTCGGAAAAAATTCTCGGTCGTGGTCTATGTTCATCATCGATTGATTTTCAGCATTTGAATATCGGAGTAGGACGCTTTGTAAAGCCATATAATCGTACTAACATTTCTTCAGAAAATGAAATATTCAAAGATACAAATAAAACAAAGGAGAATGGATTTTTCGCCAGTATTCGCGCACGAATGGAAGCAACAGCAGCTGCCAATGCAAATGATACTCCAATAAGTTTTGATGATCAATACATAAATCCTCCGTTATTATCAAATATACAAAAGAGTCATTTTGATTACGATGAGGTTTGTTTTCACTTTTATAGTAAATTTCATCTTTTTTTTATTGTTTTCCTTTTTAAAATTTGAAATTTTCCTTCTCATAGGAATTTGACTATCATCAAACATATGTTTTACCAAAATTGATACAAGAAGAGAAGGAAAAACGACAGCAAGAGACAGCCATTGATTTTTCATTTAAAATAGGCCTAGATGAACAACCGACCAACGATACGAATACTGACGGAAATATCGTTGAAGATGAACCATATTTATCAATAATTGTTGATAACAATAATAATGGTTTAAAACGTGTTTGTTCGATATTTGATCAACATCAACTTGTTTGTACGTCAATTTTTAAATTTTAGTCTATGTTTTCTAAATATTGATCATGCACATAGATGATCGACACAATATTTTACACGATCAATGGTATTATGGTCTTATATCATATACATTTCTTCTTAAACAATCAGTTAAAATAGTCAATTCATCAGTGATGAAATTATTACAACAACAATTAAAACATAGTGATACATTTTGGCTTTCGAATGGTTTAAAGAAGCGGCCAATATTCAATGATCCATATTTTAACATTGGTATTATAAAATTATATGCTCGATAGAGAATTGTTTTCAGACTGAAGTCTATGTGTGTCTCGTAAATTCAAGTGAACTATGCATATTAGAAGAAAATTTAACAAACAACATAGGCCACAGCTACATTGATATCATAATGCTACTGCATTTTCTCTTTGTATAGTATATCATAGTTTCTGATATTTCCATCATTTCTATCCTATAGTGTAGAACAATGGTAGTAGCATTTGTTTACCATCTTGTATATGAATCCATATATTTGGTAGTTAGTAAGTTTCTTTGTGTAAAAATTTAATAATCATTTGATTCCGTATTTTTGCGATATTACCATTGCATTCATATGCAGTCTAAGCCAATCGTCAATATATTACAATCACTCCAAATAAGAAGAAATTTTTCAGGATATGCATAGTTCATTTGAATCTAGAAAATACATACAATTTTGATAAAGAAGTAACTGTCCTATAGTAGACGTTTTTTTTCCATAAGATTAATGAAATTAATACGTGAGTAAATATTATTACGACATCAAAAACTGCGGTAAAACGTGTCATAGTAATAATCATTTAATTTTGCATTAGAAACATGTTGGTCTTTTTATCCGATACTTCAGGATTATTAGAGGATTACACGATATTGAATGCATTGATAAATTATTTTTTAAATATTATAACTTTAGATCATTACTGGGTCTTCGTTTGCCTCTGCAATGACATACAATTTAAAGTCATACAAAATTTTCTCTGTAGCACTAACGAGAAAAAATCAATAAAACATACTTTGAAACTTCAATCTGTCTCTTTTACACAAAATTGTCACATTGAATTAATCAGCGATTTTTTCCCGTAATGTCGTACGTATATAATTACAATAGCATAGAAGACTATAGATAAGGAGATTCAGTTTGGACGTACTTCAAGTCATGGGTTGCATTATTCAAACTGAGTTAACAATACAGGTTCAACCTTGTTCCGTATGTTTCAAATGATAGAAATAAAAAGACTTTAATTTAAGTCTGACATATTCATTAATCAACATGACACGGTTAAGTTACTATTGACGGGATATTCGTGTTTAATATTTTGCAGAAAAACTTGTGAGACTAACTTGCTGTTGTTTGTTACGATGAATCTTAGTTGCCATGTGGTAGAACATATATTTTTCATCACATCTGTTATAATCAAGATTTATGATAAGAAGTATACACGTATTTTTTGTGAATTCCTCATTTTTAATGAAAACAAAAGACTATAAGTATGGATGTACTAGAAGTGTGCCGTCGATCTACAACTTCTTATAATAGGACTAAATTATTACAGAAATCGTGATACTCATTTTCTTTAAGGATCATTCATCATTAATTCAAGTGTAAGAAATTATGCTTCTTCTTCTTTTTATTATTATTATTATTATTATTGGTTTAGAATTGAGATTTACAGGTTATAAGTCGTTCGGCTACTGTATTTGTTAACAATGCACGGTCTGAATGATTCACTCTAGATTAGTACACTTGATAAGATTAAGTTTTTGAGTTTTTCTGACATCTAATTTATTTATTCTATTGTATATTTTTCTCATGAACACTCAACGTCTAGAATCAATAAGAAATATAATTTTATTTAGAAGAACCATCGTCTATGCCATCAAATGGTATAGCATCGTCATCTAAAACGAATGATCAAATAACAGATGCTACTGCTGAAAATGCTGAACCATCGTCGACTATTCCAGCAACACGTTTGAATAAATTTCGACAACTAGCTCGATGTTTCTTTTATATTAATTGTCAAATGGAATGGTCATCTGGTGCATTAATAGCTATGAATTTATTTTCACCATATGAGAAGTTATCGAAAAAACCGAATGAAAAATGGACATTACGTTTTTGCGAAGATACTATAGACTTTATTTATCAACCGAAAGAAAAATCAAATCCAAATTATGAATACATTAAACGATTACAAGCTAACTTCATCGATAAAAGTGTTATTATAACTACTAATAGTGATGGTTTTGTTCTATACATTCAAATGAGAGGAAATATCATGGAATTAATTAGTGAGTTCCATACTTATATACATGTATACTAATGAAATAGTTGCTGCTGCAGACTAATGTCTATTTTATTAGAAATCACTAATAGTGTTATTTCTCATAAATCAAATGGAATTTCATCTAGTCTATGTTATTAGTAGAAAAATTTACTTACCATGACCAAAATCCTACATGTTAAAGTGAAAAGAAGAATTCATTTTTTTCGAAGTAAATCTGATCGAATGAACAATTAAAATAATTTGTATGATAATAGAAACAAACGAGTTATTATTAAATGAGAATATATAATGCGTAAGAATTTCCTGGGATAACATTGCGATAGAAAAAAAATCATCGAAAATTCTTGAGTATAGATCTTTTCTGTACGATGATGTCCTACTTCTTTTGACATTACATCACTAGTCAAGTTTCAATCTAAAATTTTGTATAGTAAATTTCTTTTGTGTCTCCTTCATTCGATGAAATTAAAATCTCGTGCTCGAATTGCTATTATGATAACTAGCACACTTCATTCTCCAATCAACTACGACCAGAAACTCTTGGCATCCCCAGTTGCTTATTTTTGACTAATATAGTGCAATCGATTGAAACTCAAAGCAATGAAGTTCTTTTACAATGTTTGTTCAGATTTCTTTTGTTGAGGATGTCTGAATAGGTATCAATCAAATTTTTCAAAATAATTTTATTTACAAAAACTAGGAATTCTCATTCAGTCACTAGATTTTGTAATTGAATAGTCTCGACTGATAAGTTTGAAAGTCTCTTGTGTAAAATTTATTCAAGACTAAACGTTATTCTGCAAAATTGAATCATTTACAAGAAAATTTTCATAGACTTGAATCTAATAGATTTCAGTAGAAATACCATTATTGTTCGAAATAGTACGCATTACGACCAGCATTTTATACAGGAAATCTTATGACGGCTCTTCAATATTACTTCAGAAGAGAATATTGAACATTTCTTACGAAATTCTTGAATAAAGATGTTCTTTCACTGCTTAGGCCGTTATTTTAACGGAGAATTCGACCGATTCTTAAATAAAATTTCCCGATCGCTAAGAATAAAAACTTTTTTTTCTTTACAAAGCTATACCATTATAGTATTGAGGTCTTTGATTTCTCGTGAATTAATAGTGACGATCTCAAACGATGTAAACTAAGAACCTTGATATTAACATGTGCACACTAGGATCGTATTGTATGATGACAAGTACTGATTTAAGTGCATCCTATGTTCTGGCTAATATCCTGTGTTTTTCAATCTGACAACATGAGCTGAACAATAGATAGTTTTGCTCAGTTCTCAGGTATCTAATAGATGAATAGAAAAATTCATCTTTTTTTTAATCTAGAGAGCTATGAAAAAAATTTAGATACATATTTTAATGTCTCAACGAAATTTTAGTTCAAGAGGAAAAATTCGATTCTCTAATTTTAAACCATCAAACACTGAATAAACTTCATCTTCTTGGAATTATGTTGGATAAATTAACAAAGAGTGAAAAATTCCAAGCAATTTAATCGAGAATTTTTTTCCATGCAAAGTTGATATTGAAAGTTGTAAAGCATAGTTGGATAAGAGCAACATATTTTCTTGTGCTCGTTGAATTTTTGATAGTCGCTTCAATAGCAATAGGAATATTAGTTGGAAGCGATCGATTATTTCATATTCACAGTGTTCTCAAATCCATTCAATCTATACTGAGCTAATGTTTTAGATTGATATTTATAAAAACTAAATACGACTGATATTTAACCCTTTCCGACAGGATGTTGCGTTTTGGGCACATTGAATGAGTATTTATTTATAATTTGATTGCGAATGATGGCACACAGCTCTTTTACCATTTCTGTAATTTTTTTCATACATTTTAGCACATATTCATATAGGCTCAAGAAAAATAACACCTTTTCTTAAAGAAATGTTTGGGGTCTCCCACTTTGAGCCAAAAGAGCGCCCAGACATAAATGATTAATTTTTCGTATTTCTTTAGATTCTACTTTAGAGTCAAAGAGCGATTAATTTTCGTTTTGAGACACTTTATCTATTGTATCAGAAAATCAAATTTCTTCGGTGAGTCAATGTGAGAAAAAGAGAGATGTTGCCTTTTGCTAACATCCAACTGTAAGGGTTCGAAAATATTGGAAACGTCAATTTTTATTGGCCTATGAAAGGCCAATATTTCGTTGTTGCTTTCAATCCGTTCTTTGATCCGGAAGTGCAAATTTTCTTTCTGCCAGTNTCTGAAACTTCTTCGCATTTCTCGGAATATGAAGAATTTTCTAAAGGTACATAACCAATTTTGCATAATTTGAGGTAGTTTTAGGATAAATCAAGGCATCTGCCAGTTCTAATCTACAAAACGACTGGCAGAAAGAAAATTTGCACTTCCGGATCAAAGAACGGATTGAAAGCAACAACGAAATATTGGCCTTTCATAGGCCAATAAAAATTGACGTTTCCAATATTTTCGAACCCTTACAGTTGGATGTTAGCAAAAGGCAACATTTAGCAATTAGGCACCAAACAATGTTTATCTTTTATGTGGGCGAATTTCTAGTATGATTCGTACTGCGAGAAGCTCAATGGCACGAGAAAAGATTCTTTTGCTAGTAGTTCTCTAGTAGCCGACCATAAAGGTTTAACTTGAACATATTCTTAAGGCATGCTTCATTGAATTATAAAATTATTTTAAGAGAACAAATACAATATATTATTGAAAAAAATATGATTAAACGAATGGCCGTAATTTATTTTTCTCTCACATTAATTTTAAATCAACAGTTTTGATTCTCAACTTCCATTAATACTCCATAAGAATCGATTAATAGAAAACATAAAGTGATTTAGTTCTTAAGTTATCAATAATAGTTTCTTTTCGTCAAATGAAAAACGACATCGTTGTTTCTAGTGGAGAAAAGAACTTTTAGTATCTGTGAAAAACTTCTACCTAGATTTCGAACCATGGTGGGTGGCAAGAAAACGTCGTGCACAAAATAAACCTGTTATGACACCACGTCAAGCTATTCAACGTCAAGGAATTACTTCTAATCCTCAACCATTTTGTTCAACAATACGTGTATCTATAAAAGTTTCAAGACTCAAAGACAGTTCGCAAAGAAGAAATGATCATCGATTTAAAAATCAAACAATTGAAGAATATGATTTTCGCATGGATTGTATTCTGATTAATAATATTCGAGTGGCATTCCGTGAATTTCTTGCTTTTTTCTATCGTCACCGTATACAAATATGTTTCGCTGGTTCAATAACAGATTTATCGTTTCACTTATCATCAACATCATCATCGTCACGCATTGAAAGACCAATATTTAATACATTCATTAAGAATTATTCATGGCAAATGTTATTATCACTTGGATATCGTTTTCAACAACAGATTACACAGAAGTTCATTGATTATTTTAAAATCATTGAAAATGAAGTTGAATTTTATCAAGTAAAGTAAACAAAGAATTTTATATGAATATTGACCCATATTAATGTTTCGGTTTAGATGGCGACCTATTTATGGCGTCGAGCGAAAGAATATCATTTTGCTAATATATATGAAGAAGTTATGAAACATGCTGAGCAGTTAAAAGAAATCGATCAAGAAAAACGAGCAGAATTAGCACATGCTTCTTCTTTAACAAATACAGCACGAAATATGGCATATGCTCCATCGGTAACGTTGACACCGACAACTATTTGTGTTAAACCATTTAAATTGGTTAAGACAAATAGAACTATACGTGAACCGAAATTTGGTGGTGCTTTCAACTTTTGTTTAGGTTAGTTTTATAGAAAATAATGCATCCATATGTATCCCATCAAATATTGACAATAGTTCGAGCAACAATGAACTAAAATCATTTTCTGAATCAATATCGAAATCATCTCTTGTTGACTTTTACTTCTATGTACGAATTTTTCGTTTAAATTGCAGTCTGTGAACATTATCGGCCAATTGCTTAAGACCAGTGTAGTCTCGTTTTTTATCTCTGGTGACATCAAACTATAACATCGTATGAAAATAGTCCTTTACATGCCACAAGAAAACACTTACCTTCACAAGGATCAATAGAAAAATCACAATTTTTCACTTTCTTCTTTTGAAGATGGTACTACTAATATTTCATATCCTACAGAATCATTGAACATTCGAAAACTATGGTGTCTGATTATTCCGGAGTCTTTTTGTGTACTCAAAAAGTGAGTACACTCTAGAATCGGTCAGTGTATCCGGCCGGCCGTTTACACGATAACTCTTTACAAATATATTCGATTGAGCTGAAATTTTGTGTACAGAATTGTCTCATGAATATCTCGGTCGAGTTCGAAGATGAAAAGAATCCGGCAAGAAATGGCTGAGATATCAAATAAATTCTCATTTTTCACCAAACAATCCATGAGCGGGTGTACAGGGATTTTTTCGAAAAAACAAATTTTTTCTCAGAATTATCCACAACGTATATTAATCGACTCAGTTTTCAACGCTGATTCTGAATCTGATATTAGTTTTGAACCAAATCGAGCTTTATAAAAGAACATCAACCGAAAAAGGTATGGAAATGCACAAAAACTGCATCTAGAAACAAAATGGCCTAGATATGTCTGAGATGATCAGTAGTTTTGGAGTTTCCCAAAAAGGTTTACCAAGATACTTCATCCGTGCACACATTCTAGAATGACTGATTTGTCTCATTCACTTTTTGAAGTACGCATAACTCTCGGACATAAGTCCGAAGTTTTCACATTTATTTTTCATTGTATATCTGGAAAAATTTAGTATGAAATATATTTGTTGGGAAATTTCATCGATTACTTAACGCTATCACATTTTATAGAATCTTATGAAATTCATTTTCACGAAAAGTGTAAAGATAACATCTGTGAACTTTTGAGACTAGCTTTTTAGATTTTTCCCTATTTTCTTTTCCAGTAGTAAGTATGTCACACGTTCAAACTATGAAGGTCCTCATACGAATTTTAATGGGATTCAAGATTTGATTCAACGATCTATCACTTGCTAAATAAATATTTTAACTTTGTTTTCTTTTTGAAGAATTCCTAGTCTCGAATTATGCTCTTTAATTTAACTTGACACTGATAGACAATGTAACTTGACTTGCTTCCATAAACAAATTTTCTAGAATTTCCATGTCATCTCTGAGAATCATCAAGATTTCACGATATATATTATGCGCGTTCTGTCCATCATCAAAGATCTAATCTCATAGATCGAAAAACGTCTTTTCAAAGTTGATTCATTTAATCGAGTGAAAATTACTGTACGTATAATATTTCAGATTGAAGCTGAGAAAATTTAGTGTCCCTTACAAAATGCGTCACTATAGAGTTAGATTCAATTTTAAATCTTCGTAGGATTTTGACTAAAGCTCAACGTACTATGTATCGATGGAGAAATAATTTATATTTCCAAAAAAAACATCGATGAATCCTCTCTCTTTGGATCACAAATTTCTATCCTATTCCGACTAGAACCTGGTTGGGTGCAGATTTTGGTAGGAAAAATTATACCTTGGTTGCGTCCCGGTTGGGTCAAGGTTCAAAATGTGCTAGTCTTGATCTCAAATCGATCATTCCTACCACCGGATACTGCATGAGTCGACAGAAAAGTTACATGAAAGTCACCGAATGTCGTTGACTAATATAGAATTTCCTGCTGATTTTTGGTCTATTCTAGCCGGGAAAAAATAAGGATTGGCTGGAATCCACTGAAAAGTCTGAAAAATTTCCCTCCAAACTACTGTTTCAGAAAATTCAATGGAGCATACTAAAGTTTGGTTGTGCCGGATTCGAGTTCATTTTGCGGGCAGAATAAATTGTTTGCTTGAGCTGTTCTAGGTCGAGTTCGAGTTAGAAAATATTGAACCCGACAGACTCTAATTCAACCTAATAAGTTATGAAATACAAAAGCAACAAGCTTAAAATTCGTTCATTTTTACTTAGTTCTTGTTTTCGTTTGAAATTTCAGTTGAAATACGAGAAGAAACGGGAGAAACATTGCAATCGAATTATTTTGGCGCTCTACGTCAGCAGTTTGACGATTGTCTTCACTATGGTTTTAAATTGACTAATGATCGACTGTACCGACATCTTCATCATTCACAATCGCAATTGAAAGACAAACAATACTGGTTTTATTGGCATGATGACAAAAATAAAACCAATCTATCGTTCGAGGAAGCATACCAATGGATGGGTGACTTTGGAAATGAACGCGTTGTTGCCAAACATTCGGCACGTATTGCACAATGTTTTACAAGTTCCGAAGCAACAATACGAGTGAGTATTGTCACTTAATTATTTTTGTTCATTTGTCATTGAATATACTACTGATGTTTTTTATTCTACTTTCAACGTCAATTGCAGGTTCCGCAAGTAAAAACAGAAATAATTGATGATATCGAACGAAATGGTTATATATTTACGGATGGTGTCGGAACATTCTCATCGAGACTTCGAGATGAAATTTGTCATTTAAAGGGTTACCGACGTAAATTTAGTGTTATGCAAATTCGTTACGGTGGATGCAAAGGAACCGTATCTGTTAATCCTGATCTAGATTATACTGAAAAACAATTAATTTTACGAAAATCCATGCATAAATTTATTTCAAATCATGATGTTCTTGAACTGTGCAAGATTTCAGCACCACGTATGTAATCTTGTACATTGTAAATAACTAGACTGGGGTCGTGATGATTAATATTTATTAAAAACAACATTTGAAATCGAATCATATATGATCTGACGAGATTGCAACGACCTAAATCAGTAGTCTAGATAAGCACATAACACCATTACATGATACTATTCAAAAATAGCGATAAGATGATCCTTCACGAAATCCAAAAGGTTTTTCGCATTGACATCCTATTTTTGAAAAGTTTATTTTCTTTCATATCGTCTTCGATAAACAGCTTCTGGAATACATCAAAACCTTGAAGTCTCCTTTCGTTTATGTTTTTTTCAGAGCCTAACGAACTAATTCCATGTTTTTAAATTTACTAATATCGACAAGAAACTCTTGTTGACAATAGATAGTTATGTTCATCGTTAATCAAAGTTCATTTGTTTTTTCGTGAATCCGAAGTGCAAATGATCTGTTCAAATGTTTGTAAGTATTCACAAAAGAATCGTGTCACATAATTACATTCAGTATTTATGAATTCAACACAACAGGCATTGGCATATTCTTTGATTGAATCACCATCAGCATAACATGTTTATGGACGTTTTCGAAGAACGCATATTCCGAAAATGAGAAGTTCCGACTTGGCTAGTATCTATAAATGAATCAAAATCTTACGTGGGATGTTTTCGAGATGTCAACAACTCTCAAGTCTCACATACTGAAGAGAATCTGTTCTATAATACGTTTTTTTGAGAAAACTTGATATCTTCTATGATACAGGCATAATAACATCGATCATTTGATCGAATCTCAAAGTTCTATAAGAAATATGTTTTTAAAATCCTGATTGATGTCTGTGGATGAAAGAAGTCCCAATGACTTCGGATGAAATTGTGTGTGGAAGTTCTTTCATTTTTCTTTTGTCCGACATTTTATAACAACTAGTTTAAAATCAAGAGTTGAAAAATTTGAAAAAAATCTTTTCCACGTATACATTTGAATGAGAAAATTATAGACATCAAGATCACCGGAAATATTTTCCTAATTTAGGTCCCATTCACTTGAATCGTCAAGTTATTGCATTACTTGAATTTCGTCATATTCCACATTCAACATTTCTTCTACTACAAAATCAACATTTACTATGGCTTATTGAATCATTACTCTATTTGCCTTCAACATATGAATTGCTTAATGATCGCATATCTCGACATCTTCAACTGCATGATCTTATATATACTGCACAAATTGATCTTATTCATGAACCTTTTTTTCGTCAGCTAATAACAACAATGTGTAAACATGAAGTAAAACGTATACAAGTAAGAGACAATAACGAACTAGTTCAATTTTCTATTCGTAGAAAGCCAAGCGAAACTCACATAGAAATTCTCTTTAGGATAAAACGCGTATACAAATTTCAAAAAATTTCGGTCGAAATATGTTTGGTATTGTCGATGAATATGCTATACTTCAATATGGACAAGTGTTTTGCCAATATACAGAATTAGACGATGAACAATTAGACGATGAAAACAGAACGAATGGGGCTCGTAGCTATAAGCGAGATGAAATCAAAAAAGTCATTGTCGGTAAAATTGTTGTTACGAAAAATCCATGTCATCATCCGGGGGACTTAAGAACATTTGAAGCTGTCGATGTACCAAGATTACGACATCTTGTTGATTGTATTGTCTTTCCTCAATTAGGCGAACGACCACATCCAAATGAAATATCTGGCTCTGATTTAGATGGTAATGTGATCTATTTTTTTGTCGTTCCGTTTCGAGTCGCTTGGTCAATTCGCTTTCTTACGATATAGAAAATTTTAAAAATCTACGTCTCATGTAGTCGTACCCGTATTATTGTGCATTGGACATCTTTGTATAAATGATCCATAATAGTAATGTAATAGTAATGGTAGTCATCGCGCATTGGACGATGTTAGATGTATAATCGAGAACAGATGAATATTTGGTTTTTATCAATTTCCATCATCAGTAACTATGGATCATGGAGTGCCCATTCAACAGTATGCTGATTAAATTGTGATATAGACTAGTTATTATAGTTGATTAATTCGTATCGAACGCAAGTTTCATTGAGTATAAGAATTTTACATCATGCTACGTATCTGTTCAATGACTCAACTGCAATTGATCCTGTGAAAGATATCAAGCTATCAAGTCTACCTCGACACATTGCACACTAACCTAAGGTATTCATAAGGTAACAATATTCTTGTGTTAGAATAGATAGTGCTTGATCCATATAGTTATCTCCAAGAGATTAAAAACTCTAGGATTCATCATAAACAAGCCAATATCATTGATTAGTCATGATTGTTTTTTTAATTCTGTTATCATTCTAATTTTCAATTTTCAAACGATGAAACATTTGCAATAGATGTATGTGACAATTAACAATTGACTTGTTCAAGCACAATACGAATAGTCTTAACAAAAGTAACAGATGCAAATGTAACATTTTACATACGACTTGATCTCGATGTATTTCTGAATTAAGTACTACCAACATTGAAATATCTTAGCCAGTTTCAATGAAATAAACATTCTTTCATACATCAATAGTTAAATCAAGCTTTATTATCTACACAGAACTTGCAAACAATGACATGGAATTACGTGGTCAGTATGATAGATGAAATGATCAATAATAAAATGTTCAGTCCGTTCCCTACTGAACAGAAGACAACCATTCAAGTCAGTACTGACTGATTTTCATGGATTCGGAATTCATGGCGAATCCATATGATCTTAAACGATAAGCTGTCCCCGATTACCTTCATGCAGCAAATTGTCCTACGTCAAAAAAAACTTGTAGCTGTATCAATCGAATCATATCGGATCTGACAGATAGCCGCTCCACTCGCTGTCTAATTGGATTCTCATGGATTCTCCACAAATTCCTCATACATTTCCTATGAATTCCAAATCCATGAAAATCAGCTAGTACTGGCTTCGACAGTGGGGTTCTATCCAAAGAGAAGCGGACTGAAAATGTTATTACTGATCATTTCATTTATTTTACTGGCAATGTCATCGATTGTACTGACCAACTATTTTGTTGCCGTAAAGAATCAATCCAGTTTTATTCTTGACACTACTACTCGTTGACAAAGAAAAACTATTCAAAGACTAATTTTCATTATGAATGATACTGCGATTGTCTATAGATACATCGGTAATATAAATGCACTTTATGTTTTTTAGGTGATGAATATGCTGTTTATTGGCATCCAGATTTACTTCCAACAACGGAAAATTTTCCACCGTACGAATATGATTCACAAGATAAACCAAAGAAACTTGAACGACCAGTAACACGTGATGATATTCGGAAATGTGTTCTTGACATTTCTGAACAAGATGAACTCGGTCGTTTGTCGAATCTTCACTTAGCATACACAGATAAATGTAATATTCGGCATCCGGATGCCATGGCACTGGCATCTGCTATTTCTGAAGAAGTCGATGCTGCTAAAACAGGAAGACATCCATTGAGTGAAAATGAAATAGGTCTCATAGCTCGTAAACTAGCTAATGAACGACCTGATTTTTTTAATCGACCAAAACAATACGAGCAATATCTATCATCAAATGCAATCGGTATAAATAAAAACCAAAAAAATCAATTTTCTTTGTTTTTCTTTCCCATTGGCGTCTATATATTTTTTCTATTCAGGAGTCTTATTTCGAGCTATACGTCGTTCGGAGCCTGGTTGGCTTAAAATAAATCGTTGTTTACATACAAAAACAACTATTGGTCTTATTCAATCATCACACATAAGTGCACATGTTCAAATCGATCCACTTTTAGTTCATCCATTGGCAGAATTGTACATCTCTGAAGCTGAAAATTTATTTAAACTTTATCATGATCAAATCAGTGATATAATGTACGTCTATCATTTTCAGTCCGAAGTTGATCTTATGTGTCGATTTGATTCTCAACAACAAACAATGTCGAAACAATTCGACATTGCCGATTCAGCACAAGTTGAATTGAATCATTTAATGGATCGAATAAAAACTCTATTTACTTATTGTCCATTAAGTAATCATCATCAATTAAAATGTCTATGTGAAGAATGTGATGAACATCGAATGGCACGTGCATCAGCTTGCTATCAAGTGACGTACAAACAACCATACACGAAAAAAATTCTTTCATTTGCATGGGTATTTTCATCATGGTTAGTTAAATTAAGGCGAGCCAATTTAAAAAAGCAAAATTCATCATATTTACCATCGAATTATTATCTTGTTGGACAAGCATTATTCCGTTCATTCTTGCTGTTAATAGAAAATCAATCACTTCGTTTCATCGTTGATTTCAATTCAAGTTTAGATAAAGATTCTTGTTTACTTCAACTTAATTTTGATGCTCGAATAAAAAAATATATTTATATACGTGTTCCTCTTATGGAATGGGCTATGCTTGAAATCGTAACAGGTTGGTTAGATAGACAAGAAATATTTTCAACATGGAAACAATCTTCAAAAACAGCTGCCAAACCAATTATACTTCTACGTAGATGGAAACATGTTGCGACTCAACTTTTATTCGCAAAATATAAACCAAAAATGTGTTCTGGACTAACACTATTACAAAATAGATTTCTATCAAAACAACAATTAGCAGTGACTGGTGAAAATGGAACATCAAGTATGCATGTTTATCTCTTTCTTTTTTTTTTCTCAATCTTTCACAGAGTACAATCGCGAGGAGTTATTCGAGTAAAGAGTTAAGAACTCAAACCAACTTTTGACTTATTTTAGCAACATATCTATTAGGACACAATATGAAACGCAAAATTTTCGATAATCTTAGTAGAAGTTTTGTTCAAACAAGGAATAGTGTATAGCAGTTTTGATATCAAACCTGAGGAACTCTACGCGCAATCTTCAGGTCTTTCTCACATCATCCACGGAACAAGTGCATTGTGTCTCACTATCATGGATGAAGAACTTTCCTATGAAATTTATCCCAATCTAACTTTGAGCATGAAGATTGAACACATTCATTCTCTTGTAAATACACGAGAACATAGTCCTTGTGATTATTAACTGGAGTTAAATCACATTTTACATTGTGATTCAAAAAAATTGTGATGAAATCTTTAGTATCCATGATAAAATTTTCATTTTCAGTAAATTTGACATTGCCTCAATTTGCTTCATCGCCATCAATATCATCGTTTCCGCCACTTTCAAATTGGTGGTCAGATGAAATGGCGTGTAAATATTATAAATTATTTTTAAACTTAACTGTTCAATGTTCTCGAACACATTTGTTGAGTGATTCATCAGAAAGGATGGATATGGCACATCTTAATGAATATTTAACACTTGGATTACTTTCTATTGCTGCTGAAAATGAATTTGGTAACGTAACATGGTGATGAAAGTTTTCCGGACTAGATTTAGCGTGAAATTCTTGTTATTATATTTTGTATCCAGTTCGATTAGCTTGATGTCGCTATATTTTGTATTGTATCTGGCTTGTTGTTTATTTCTTTCTTTTTTACTAAAGTTTCATTTGTGATCAGATTGTGAATAAAGTTTTGAAATCAACATCAATATCTATGCAAACTATTAAGATTTGATTCGGAAATAAATCTTCTCAGACTTCTCTGACATTCACATACATTGCTTGATTTATTCATTGCACAACGCATATTATGCAGCTTAATTGTATCCATGGTTATGTCATGAATTTAAATAGTTATTGTTGTCTAGGAGTGTTTTGATAATTTCAAATGCTGTCCTTGTCTGCGTGATAAACTCTCTCCTGTCAATGAGTAGGTGTATAAAAAGATCTCTATGAAAACTTAGAGACAAATTTCTCAATGGCACTGTTTTTTCTCTGTTTTCTGAATTTAACGAACAGTGTAATATATATCAGAAACATTTTTATTTAACTTGTTATCTATCAAATCTACTGATCAAGTTGGAATCAGGCAGTGAATTGTAATCAAGTTCGCATGTGACTTTTCTATCCGAAGCCGTGTTACTATATTTATTTTGAGAACATTCACAAGACATACAATTAGATACAACTGAAAACATGTGAAATTTTTCAGCATTTTACAGATGTTCAGTAATGCAAAGATGAAATTGTTTCGTTAGGAGAAATAGAGTAAAATAAGTAAAGCTTTTTCTAAATCGGATTGAACTGCTCTTAAAATAGCATAGATTGTGTACTACAGCTTCACGACAAACATTTATACCGTACGGTTTTGACACAGTGATATTTTGAATTTCTTGCGTAAGTCAAGCAGCATTAGTGAATGCCAAAAGATAAACCTACTGTAATTTGATGATCATGTGAGGGATACCAAAATCCATCATAAGATTCATCAATTTCTATCTATTGTTCAGTGAACAATTGAAATATCGCGATATTTACTTATATGATCATTATGAGTTTATTGGCTTAATTTAAGTACTCTCTAAACTTAATGAAAAAGAAAACTATTCCGATTACCATATCAATTAATAACATCGCGCCACCTATCGAGCATAGGTTTTGACTCTGCTTTTCAATTGGATCTTATCAGTAGTTTAGCTGTAATCAACTTTCCAGTAACCTTATGTTTTTTTTAACATCATTTTGCCAAGTTGAAAGAAGGCTTCTATCAATTCTGTTCATAAACTTTTAACAATATGAAACATTGTCATTCTTTAGATTCAAGTCACTAGCAGCCAACAAACGAAATTATCTCTTACAGCTTCATCGTTTCCTTTGTTACAATCACTTAATAAAACTCATGGAATGATTCTATATTTGAAAATTGATTCTTTTTCTAGATGGCTTTCATCATAAGTCGTTCATCACGACCATTGTTTAATTCTATTATGAAACAGTCAACTAAACTCTTATCTTCAGGTCGTATACGTTATAGTTCGGCGCAACATCGTCCCATGATGTTAATGGATCTGCCTCGTATAGTGTATCCGAATATTATCTTCACAATAAGAAATTTCTTTTCTCGAATACTCATCAGCGGATATTTCGACTCGACATTTGCCATAAAACCATTCTCTGATGGTGCTCGGCAAGCATTGACCGTTGTTTCACGTCTTATTGGTAATAATCAATTCGATGATCTTTCAGGTTTTGTTACACAAGAGGTAGTATTTTGTATTTTTCATATACAACTATTGTAATGAAAGCGATGAAACTAGGTTCTCAATGAAGTCAAACAAAATTATCAAAGCTTAACATCAGAACAAAAGCAAAAGATTCCCATTGATGACTCTGAAATTGTTTTTTCATATCCATATTTAATTGGTATGATTATGGATGAGAATACGAGTAAAAACCGTTCTAATTATTTGTTTTAATTTTCTTTTTAAATAAATCGTATTTATATGACAATTTTAGATAGCCGTTTAGTTGAAATAACGATGATCTTTCATATTCTAAAAGATCGTAATTCCTATCAACAAGAAATTTCCCATGGAAAAAGTGATTCGGCTGAAAGTTGGACAGCTGCAATGAAAAAAATGCGTGATAATATTGTTGTTTGTAATTATAAATTTTTACGAGATATGAGTAAAAATGCCAAAGATGATAGTTGGATTATTAGTGGACTTAATCATTGGTTGCCAAGCGAATATGAACAGAAGTAGCAGCCGTATCTTGTGTGTTTTTTTTTCTTGTTGTTTTATATAAAAATTTTTCTTGTACTTACTCATTAAGTAGGAAAGTTTTATTTTTGTTTACGAAGAGATCGAAAAAAAACCGAAACTAGGCATTCTTAGAATTTTGTGCTTTCAGATTATTTTGGGATTCTAGAAAGAAATCCTTAACTATCAATTGAACCTGAAATAGTTTCTGCATGTGTAAGTAGATTTAGAAATGATGATTGTTCACCATCAAAAGTTTTCAACGGTGATTAATAAAGTTTCAAAATTCATGTTCAAATATGAATAAGAGTATTATATCTTGATTCTTTTGTACGAAGTTATTGCTTGACAAAATTGAAGTATACTCATATTTCTCAATAAAAATTCAACAATCGCCGATTTTTGTTTACTTTACCATATTAAAAGTGGGACAAACTCCGATTTCATTAACCTACGGACGTCTTCTAGTTACTGATGTAAACAGAATGAAAGACAACGTTTGACAAAAAGCCAAATAGTAAAAATTTTCACTTTTGATATATATGTCAAAATCATTCTCTAGGACCTGTTCTTTATTTCAACTCTATTATGAATACTTATAACGGATATATTAAGTAGAGTTCATTTTAAATAATTCAATTAACTACAAATTTAATTAATTAGACTGTCCGATGAACCATATGAGCTTGAAGAAGAAACTTACATGAAATGCATGGTGATTTTTATACTCGTGACATACTTGTGAAAGGCAAAATTTTTAATTACACTTCTTAAGAACAAGTCAGAGCATACACTTATGATATGCAATTAGAAAAGGAAGAATAGAATTTATTTTGTGATTAATCATCTTAATTAGTTTATCATCTCTATGTTCATGCGTGACATGGGAAGAAAAACGAGATCGATGAACAATCTCTACGTAAAACTATCATTGAATGAATCGTTTCAAACAATACCACAATGTACTCCAATACGAACATGCAACAACTACAAAATATTTAATAGCGTTAAAAACATTCTAAATGTGTTGAGTTCTTAGAAATATAGGCTAGTTATATTTCTCATGCGACAAAAGTTATAGAAAATAAATTTTTACTAATTTTCTGAATTTAAATGAAACGAAAGCTTCATGTTCGGCTTTCATCATCAATAATGGTTTAGTATTAATATAAATATATTTATATTGATTTGGATTGAATCCAAGGTACATCAAATGAATTGAGGGATATTAAGAATGTTAATTATTTTTCTTAGAATGTCTTTTCATAAAATTTGACCCTCAAGTAGATAGAAAACTATCATTCATTATCATTGGAGAATGTTGATTCGTAGCGTATGACGAAGCGAAATGAAAAAAAAATCTTTTTGATTTTCTCAAATATTTGAATAATTTTAAAAGTTGACTCAATGAAATGCCGATATCACACAATTAACATATTTTATTTTGACCTATAAATTTTCAAATCCTGTTTCAAGGATAAGTTATTTTCGAGAGGCACAAGCAATGATAAGTATCATAGCTGATCGAAACGAAATATTTTCTCTAATCTTTAGCGATTATTGCTAATGTCATTTGTTGAAATTTTTATTAGAAAAGAATCGTATGCAAATCTTTCTTTTTGTCTGTAATAGATATCATGCTATTAGATGATCTGCCATCAGAATTATTGCTTGAAATATTTTCGTATCTTCATCCATCGGATCTGTTTACTATATTTTTTCCATTATCGAATTCTCGCATATCTTATTTAATATCCAATAGTCGTCTATCTCTTGATTTAACCTATACATCATATTCATTTTTTTTACGTATTTTAACACATTGTTCACCGTGTCAAATTGTATATCTTCGTTTAACAAATCAATATTCACATGGTTTATTAATATCTGAATTTTTTTCGTTGGATTATTATCGTCCTGAAAAATTTCTTCGATTACGCTCATTACATTTGGATGATATTATTGGTGATGAAATCGATTATCTACCACCTTATCTTGAAAAATTATACATTAAATTTCATAAAAAAGCGAAACATGCCGTAAAACTCTATCAGTTAGCACTGCGGTCAACATCGTTAAAACAATGTTATCTTATTGGCGGTTATGCATTTGATAATAAAACATGCTCTCATATATCATCGACAACCATTGAACAACTTCATATGGCTATTAAAAGTTTTCCTGATGACTTATTTGTTTTACTTCGAGCTTTGCCATGTTTGTCTAAACTAAAAAGTAAGAAGAAGATTTCAATGAAGAAAATAAAAAAAGAATACTTCAATCTTTTTGGAGTACCACATTACATTCGAATACATATTTTCTTTAATATAAATGAGAAATAGTTAGAGTGACGCACTAATGAAAAAAATTGAACATATTTGGTTGGTCTTTGTTCGGAATTTTTCAAATTTTATATTGAAAGTTTATTTATCATCGAGTGTACTGAAAAAAAAAAAACAGAATACACATTATTGAAAAATTTCAGATTCACCACATTGTTAACATAAATACTTATTTTGAACCGTCGTTTATTCTACTGAATCTATTTCCTATCAGAAAATTTTATTCACACGTAGATAAGATTCAAATCGATTGACAAGGAGTTTCTCAATGGATTGTTTCAATAGAAATGAGAATATCAAAATATCTTGAAAACTATCGAGCCATTGTTGATTTCAAGTTTTTCAACACAATCTTAGAGCGGTTTCTTTGACAGCTAATCAATTTTTTTGTGCATTCAATTTTATAAGTGAGTCATGTTTCATTTGTGTTCGAAACCTAATGATAGATTAGTTTAACCTAAACCAAACAATGCATGAAATATCGATTACAACATTTCAATATATTGCTAAAGATATGAAGAATTTTCCGCGTTTTTGAATCTTAATGTTCACAAAATCGATTACGAAAAAAAAAGAATTTAACATAAAGATGAATTAGTATTCATGATTTTTCAAATTTGATTTCTACGGTTTTTTTTTAATTATAAAAAATAATTATTTTCAGCTTGTATTTATGCTCGATCATCAGGAAAGCAAATGTCTTCTTTATGGATATCTCAATTAACTCATTTAAATATTGATTTACAAGACAGAGATGTTACATTAGCTTTGCTTAATTCAGAATTATTTCCTCATTTACCTCGATTACAATCATTGATATATCACTCATATGGAAAATCGAATGAAAAGATCAGTGATTTTATGCAACTATCTAATAAACTCAAGCGTTTTCAATTCATTCGAAAAGGTTTATCAACCAAAATTGATATTACACATCATGGTTTCAACAATGATCTTGTTACTACTGTTCAAGAAATAACTAACAATAAAAATTCTCGTCAATCATTAACTATACACACAACACCCTATCCGGATAAAGTACTTAATTTACCATTTATTCAATGGAGTAAAGTTCACAACATGAGCAATACTAGTAAACACATACTCGACGATGGTAATTAGAAATAAAATGAAAGATATAACTATATTTTTAATTAAAACTTACGACATTTATTACGAATGCTAACGATTTCTAGCTCAACCTACATGGATAGTGTTGTCAGTAGAGATGTACACTTCGTCTGAGAAAAGAAGGTGTAAGTGCTTCGTTATCACACTACAGTCACTTAACGATTACATAAATCGGTTTCTTCTCCTTACATTGGACATACTATAGTTTCACATGAAAATAGTGCTGCGTTTCGAGATACTTGCATGACAACAACAACATAAAGTGAAAAGTAACAAGAGATAAATTTTTAATTCAGATACAAGTAATACAATATTCATATCTACTTCTAGTCTTCATTTTCATCTGACCCTATCTAGTTGTTAGATTGACATGTATGTAAGTTACAGATGATTTAGAAAAAAGTGTTCGTCGCGATGAAACTTTGTTACTGAGTTTCAAGTTACGCCGTATTTTTTGGTACGTATAGCGACAACCACTTAAACTGGATTACACTTTTTCATACATTTAATTGATGTTTATGAATTAGTGATGGAATTAAATCAATCGTATCTGAGAAAGTATTAGTTTTATCAGTGAGTAAAACTCTTTCTCAGTATTCCAGCGTTCCATATACAATTATTTATTGCTTTGTTAAAGATTTTTACGAGTCAATTTTAGCACCTGTTACAGTTGAGATTCGGTTTGCATGTATTTCTAGCGACTAAAACGATCTATTACTTGTCTTTTAAGACAAGATTGTCTGAAGATTGTATTTGTTTTCTGAATAATTAATTGAACAACCATCGTCACTTTTATCATCTACTCGAACGCAATAAAACTCAAAGATCCTATTTGATTCGTTTCTTCTAGGAATCTATGATCGTGTTGAACGTGTTCGAATAAATCTATCGGAATTGTCTGGTAATTCAAATGTTCCTTTCTGTCGTCATGTTAATCATTTAACGCTAATATCAAATAATGAACCGAATAAATGTATTCTATCGCCACATTCGATATCAACTCTAGTTTGTCTCTCATCAGTTCGTCATTTAATAATCAATACTTCAACATCATCATTTAATTTTAATCAGCTATTAACATTAATGTCACTTCATTCACTCGACATAGCATGGTCACAAATTCGTCCAGATTTTTTATTATCAAATATAAAAGTTCTCTCCCTTATAAGTGAATGTGTATCATGGAAAGAAATCCGATTTTTATTAACTCACTTAATACCTCAATTAGAACATTTACAAATGAATGTAACAACAAGTCATGCTTGTCAACAGATTCTGAATTTTTTATTGTCACCTACCTATACAAATAATTTGATATCAATTAAAATTTGTATATGTCATACATTGTCAGATCAAATCAAACAAGATCTTGAACCAATACTTCTATCTTCGCAATGGATTAAAGTCAAATGGAGAATGGACAACTGGTATTTATACATTTGGAAATAAGAATACAAATAATAACACAAATAAACTAATCTTGTGTGCTTTGTTGTTGTTGTCATTGTAAAATTTTCTTGATTTTTGAAATTTCTCACAAAGCTAATAAATACTTGCCATCTCTTATAGGATAAATTATAAGAAATTCATCTAAAACTAAAACCATGTTATATAGCGTAAAATAGAACAGTAAGAGTGACAGAAAATTAAAGAGTATTACGGATGTGCGACAGTGTTTTGTCATGAATATACGCAATGAATAACATGTATTTTCTTTTGCAGATATACAATGCGGATCGATCCAAATATTGTTAGACATATCTTAATAAAGAAATACATGTACCGATTCAATGATGGGGAGTAGATGACATTTGAAAATACATGAAATAAAACTTTCTTTAAATCTTGAACGTTAGAAAAACTCGATACAGAAACACTTCATCAGTCACAACTGAACTATTATATGGTTTATGATAAAAATGAGTTAATAAATCTTCCCAATGGTGTTAGCTTGTCTACAATCGGTTTACATACGTACATAAATATACTCTTTTCTTCTGGGATCAAGATATCATTTAGCTAAATCTTGCTACGTTAGATCAGTCATCTTGTGACACTTTTCCTGTACCTTCCGTAATCTAAGAGTGATTTTCTTTTCATACACCATCAATTAAACTAAATTAAATATTTTACGAATAAATACACAGAATAATAAAGATTGAAACTGATCAAAATATAATTGATGAAGATTGTTTTTAAGAATTCTATGGAAAAAAAAATAGTTATTCTTATATCTATTCGGATGAAATAATATACACCGCTACCACCATGCAATCGATAAAATGCAGATAGAAAAGAAAAGAAAAAGAGATTGAATAGTGGTGGCCAAAGTAGCTCGATTAGTAGAACAAATTGAATTTTCATTTTCATTTTCTTATCTTTTATTCATATTTCATATTTCTATTTTCAGTTTTCTTTCGGTTTGTTTCCTATGTCCCCGCTGTTTCTTTTCATTAACTAAAATTAATTTTTCTTATTTTCATGCGAACGAAGTCGGTTGCTTTGCTGATTGAACATAATCAAATCTTGACTGATCGATATTGAATTTTTTTGTAAGTTCTGAAAAAAGATAACCTCTCTAGATTCGACTATTGAATATTTACATTGATCCTTTGTCTATTTATTTGATTAGTCTTTCATTTATTTTACTGATCAAACCTCGAGTGTTCTTTCTTTTTCCTACTCGTTCAAATTAGCATATATTACTCTGCTGTTGTATGTCAACGTGATTCAGCTTCGCATCATCTACAATATTCTTCGAGGAACTTCGACGTCACTTTCCAAACGATGAACTAAATAGGTCACATTGTGTCTTTTCGTTCTTCAGATTTCATTGAAAAGACAACGATAATATAAGTAGTGACAAAAATATAAAAGTACGTTTGATGAATTTTATCGTCCCGGGTAATACATATAGAAACTACTAATTTTCTTGTGTCTCATATATTTAAAAAGAATTTATTTTCTTCTCTGTCTCATCAATGAATACCATTTTGGTTCTTGTAATCAATGTTTTACCTTCGATAATGGTGCACTTATCAGTCATTATGCCACTCATGTAATAAAAATTGAAAATAGTGGCATCTGTTAACGCATGCCCACGCACTTATAAATTAGTTTTAAAAAAGAGTGGCTAAATTTCTATCTTTTTGGTCGCACGCCGTAAAGAACTCTATGCTATAAGAGTCATACTTCTAGTTATTCATTTAACATCTAACTACTTCGGTTTCAATTATTTAAATGTTAAGCTAGACTAATTACGATAATTTAACGATACATTCCATTCATTTTTTCGTGTAGTTGTACTCAGTCATGTACGTGGGCGGACAAGAACCCGGAGACATTAATACAAACACTCATGTAACACGCTATCATAAGTATTCGTTTAATATTTCCATAATTGCATCATAGCGCAAGTTGTCTTGCATAAATACTCATATTTAATATTACATATTAAAATCGAATCATGAACATCAAGTTTGTAACACACAGAATTAGTCAACATTAAAACCATGCATAAGTTCTGTGGACTTTTTAAAATTACAATCGAAGAAACTTGAGTTTCCTAAGAACCAGTCATAATGAAAATTTCTTATGCTGAAAGATGATGGATCATTAGAACAAGGCGTTTCACATGAATTATCATTATACTCAATTAGCAGAGTTCTTCCTGCACATAAACTTCCATCGTTGATTCATTTCATAGAACCCATTTCTTTTTGATTTACATGTACTTGAAAAAAAAGTCACATATGAAATCAAACCAAAATTCATCATATTGACAGTAGAAAAATATATTTAATACCAATGACAATGTATTTACAAAAAATTAACGAATACTCAATTAATAATGTTTCATCAATTGTAAAACGATTGTGGTCGATTGTTTCTTTTCAACAACCGATTAAATGTTCGTCGAAAATGTTTATTCGACAAAGCATATAAAAATGGATTAATCGTTGAATTGACATAACCAAGCCATATCGTTGCTGTAACAACCCGTTCCGATACGCATGAACCACAAAAGGCAACAACCATATATAGAATAAAATACGGTAAGAAACAACATGTAAATCCAAAAACGATGGCAAATAATTGTCGAAAAGCTTTTTCTTGTTGATTCCATACTGTTGCTTGTTTAGAATTGCCCTGTCTTGCTTGATAATGACGGTATTCAGCTACTGAATTTAGATTGGCACTTGATATTCTACTGTTTGCTCCTCTTTTTAAAGATGATAACGATTGAGATTGTGGTTGCTGTTGTTGTTGTCGACTTATTGATGAACGAACTACAGATGACGATGACGATGATGAAATTTTTCGTCCTTGATGATATAATTCACTATTTGAACTCCTGTGATTGTTTACAAATGGATTGGTATGTATGGTTATTTCTGATGCAGCTGCTGAGCAACAATGACATAAATGAAATGCATGCATTGTGACTGATGGAGACGATGTTTTTCTTGTATCGAATAATGAATTGTGACGATGTAATAATGCCGGACTTTGACACGATGTTTGATAATGAGAATTACTACCTAATGACGAATCCCGTTTTAGTTTTCGTTTATTAAATTCTATTCGATTTGGATTAGAATCTTTCGTATGTTTGAATGTTTGTTCATTAGTATGGCGATGATGTGAACGACTATGACTATATTTATAAGAAGATAACGGTGATGGTGATATCGGAGCAAGTGATGAATGAGAACGTTCGCGACGATGAATAAACCATGTTAATTCATCCTAGAAATTAGAATGATAAAAGATCCAAAAATTATAAATGAATAAGTACAATTTTGTTTTTGATTCTTATTCGATTACTTGTGTACAATGATTTTTATCAACATAGGAATAGGTGTGTTGTAATAAACCTTGCGAATCATCGTTTAATCGTTTTTGTACACTGGGTCGATTTTTTTTCTCTTTAAAATTAATTCGTAAAACTGCCTCATCATTATTTGTCGGAGATTTAGCTAAAAATTTTGACCCAGCAACAACATCATTGTTGTTATAATTTGCGGGTGATGAATATACTATTCGATCACTATCACAAAACGTAATTGTTATCGGTGAACATGAACTTTGTATGTTGTAATTCAGTTGAGTATTATATACATTAACATTACCGCTATTACTGGGATTATTATTATTTTTATTGTTATTATTCACTGAATCATTTATTCGATTTGAATGTCTTTGTAAAAGAACATTTTTATAACGACGTTTTATTTCATAATAAATACGGCCATTCAATGATATTAGTACGAAGAGCGGTAAATAAAAATTAATCATAGCTGTGGAAACTTTAAATACTTTAGAATGTGTATATTCCGGTTCACATTTATCGGGCTAAAATATAAGCAGTTTTCTTGTATTTTAAAACTATTTTTCAATTAGTATCGTACTTCAATATATCGTTTCATTTTATTGAAACGATGCCAACCGAAAATCGGTATAACCCACAGCAGGGATAAACCCCAAGCAAAACCAATCAGTAACAAAGCTCGTGTACGTGTTCGTTTGCCAAGATATTGAAGTGGAGATGTTATGGACCAATAACGATCGAGACTCAATGTTAATAAATTAAATATAGATGCTGTTGATGCCGTGAAATCTACCGATATCCAAATTTTACAAAGAACAAGACCTAAAGTAAAAGTAATAGCAGACTTTTTTATGATTGGAATACTCTAATAGTTTTATGTTTCTTCAAAAATCATAGAATCAAATAGATACCAACATAAACCATTGCGGATTCATGCTTTGCTATTTCTCATATGCTGCTTCGATCAAATCTAACTCATGTATCCTATCAAAAGACCTCGCTCGTCACGGCACCAATGGATAATTATTCTACCAAGTACAACAGGTGTTATTATGTCATAAAGAATATGTTGTTCTGATTCATTTGAACTCCCAGACAGACATCATATATGCTAGTTGACTTGAAAGTTTGTATGCTTTGTAAGTTATATGTTCAACGGATATGCGACGCAGAAATTTCATGACTATTCATATGACAAACACGCTCATGTTACTGCGCTGTCTTTCTTCTCCTTTTAATCATTTTAACACATTTTCTTTTGATATATCAATTAAAAATTTATCAACACATTAGAATATATTGCGTTCGTCTTTGTGTGGATTCTAGATGTTCTAGATTATTTATGATTTATTTTGAATATTGGTTTCATTAACTATACTTTGTAGACGAACCTATCATATAAGAAATTTTAAAAAAAGCGAAAAACACTCACCCATTTTCCATTTTTCCATAATAGCATAAATTCCAGCGATGGGCATGACAAAGCAGCCAACAATAAGATCAGCTGTCGCAAGACTCAATATGAACAGATTTCCGACCTAGATGGAGAAAAATATAGATAGATCTAAATGAAATGAGCAAAATTTAAAAAGTGATTTAATTGATCTAGGTATTGCCAGAAGTTCATAAAAACGTTGTAAACATTTACTTTTATTATTTAGACAATAAAATATAAATTTCTTATGATCTCGTGAAATACTGGTCACAAAAAAAAAATTTTTTTCTCGATATGTTTTATCCATCATCATTTAATACATCGCTGAAACTTTTTATTTTTATCGTTTTCTCATCTAGTATTATTTTCTTTCTTACTTTCTTTCTCACTTTCTTTCTCCCTACGTAAAACTATACTTCCATATAAATAATTTAAGTAATTTATTTTTATTATGTTTAATTGCTACACATTTCACATTATTCATTACATATGGATATTTTTCAATTTATTAATTCGTAATAAATCACAAGAATATTTCCATGTAATTCAATAGCTACAATATAATTATCTGCACAATATCATACTCATCGATTGACATCTCAAATATTGATCAATCTCATTTCATGGAATTCTATATTCATTTTTTTTCGTATCATAAATCTCATAAATACATATAACCGTATATTCTATGATGTAGTAATTCAATCAGATGAGAAACAGATTTTAATCATATGAAACTTTTTTAAGTACTCACAGTCCGTATACGACGAAATGTAATCAGTACGAGTAAATTACCCGTAATTGTTAGAAAGCAAAGAAAAGCACAAATAAAACCAAAAATAATGGTATATGCTAAGGATGTCGATGAGAGGTCATGTATTAAATCATTTATAGTGTCACTTCGATTTCTATTTGTTATATTATCCAGATAAATCTCTGACATGTTTCCAATACTGATTGAAAGAGCATCCGTATAACTAACAGTATATGTACTCTGTTGTTGCTGCTGTTGATTTTCTTCACCGCGAATATATTCTTCGATACCGTACATGAGTAAAATTAAATGGACGAAAGTTATATGATATGATTGAAACTAAGTATTTAATTTCATTTTCTTATTGAATGAACATAGTAACAGTTTAATGACAACATTCTCTTTCTGTTCTATCGGCAGACGATAGGAACATCCGAAAACTATGAAAGAGAAAACGAGAGAGATGGAGAGGCGAAGAACGAGAAAATGAAGAAAACGATAAAGTAAAGGTTCATAAGAGAACCTGAAAAGAGAATAAAAACATAAATAAACCAGAACATTTGACATAGATTGACAACACATTGTCTGTTAACTAATTTCTTTTGTTTTTGATGATTTTTAATATATTTAGGAGTTGTTTGTCGAATCATTTTTCTATTGGGATACCAAAGTAAAGATAGATTTATGATATATTTTTGAGTGAACAAAAAATAAAGGACGATATCAAAATCGATCAAAAGTGTTTTTAAAAATCATAAATAACAGTAGAATCAGATCAATGTCAAATCATTTCTAAGGATGAAAGCAATCGACAGAAATGTTTGGTAAGAAAACTCGATGGTATCTTGTTCGCTTGTGATATCAAGATATTTGAGAATAGCTAGTGTAGTATCAAGCAATTTTTTCTCTTCATAAAAAATACTTCATGATACACAAGTCTTGATTGATCCTTTTATCTTTCGGTCGCATACCGCAGTTACCAGAATCTATACGAATGGTTTATGTTCTTTCTTAGTAAACGATATTAGAAAAATTTCTTCTTCAGTTGAGAAACGTACTGTATTTGAAAGTAATCAAGTTTATTTTGAATGTTTGTAGTTCGAAAAAAATATAGATGTGTATTATAAAACTTCAAAGAATAATTAACTGTGCCGTTCAAAAAACGAGACAGATTATATTGAATTATCAAAATGAAATAACTAAATTGGAAATGCATAGAAACTCGTACTACTTGTTCGTTTCAAGTTATATATTATCAAGGCTACTATGAAAGAAACAAAGATGAATACGAAAATGGGCATAAACGCTTTCAATGATCATTTTCACTTCATTGCATTCGATCATCGAGTTCATCTGGTATTGTTTTGACTATCTTCTCGTTTATTGTTGCTTTATAGGGTAACTATATAGACGTTTAAAAGTAACGGTGTTTGTATTACATAGATGTTGATTTCCGTTCGCTTTCTTTTTCTTAATAAGATTTTTTCTAAAAGTGTTCTTTTTTTGACTTAATTCATTCAAACACAACAGATTCATCATCATATTACTATTATATTTCAGATAGATAACACTTTCAAGACTACTAGCTACTCAACACAATTTGGAGATGTAGTATAAGTGTGTAAATGAATTGGTGGGATGAGTGAATATGTGGAACAGCGACGACAAAAATACTATTTGGAAGATCTAGACGACGTATATAAAACAAGAACAATAGTCGATATATTTGTTTATATAAGTCAATATTGTTCCTAAAATCTAAAGTATTCCATTCATTCATGTTTACTCTAACGGTTTTTGCACAAATAAAAAGACAAGCTTTTTCTCATCAATGAAACATTTATTATCGTAAAAAAAAAACGTTATTCTTAAAACAGGATAGTATTTCTATGAAATTCGGATACATTTGCACTATGCGAATAGTATGAATTGTATGTTAGCATACGTATATCAACAATGAAGGCAATCGTTTTGTATTTCATTATTAGTTATATTAGGAGAAAAGTTTTGGAAACTGCTTCCCATTGAAAAATTATCAAAGTATATCCCAGACATAAATTATTTTATTTCTGCATGAAGTTGCATAATTAAAAAGATGAAAAAAGAGTTAAAAAATTAGAGATGTTTATTTGAGTTCTTTCTCTGGTAGACTATACGTTTATTTGAGTAGCAGAGAAACAAGAAAAAAATGATTATCTAACTATTATTCGTTAAAAATACACATTAAAACACGTGATTTACATTTTTTACAAAATATTTTTTTCACAGATTCCTCAGTCAGACTCATTAATCATCAAATAAATTTATTTTACATTGATGTGTTAATTTTTATTTTTAATAACTATCTCTCATTGGATTCACTCAATAGAATAATTACATTACAAAAATTGAATATAACACATTTTTAAATGCTGATATTGTTTTCCAATCAAACTATAATGCAGTAATATTCATCTCTAAAATGTTCTCATATTCTTAGATAGAGATAAATTTTAAGTTCTTTTTGTTATTATTTTATGAAATGTGAAGTTGTTGTATATAAATTTTATGCAAGACTACGACTGAATCGATAAAATATTTTGCTTCGAACATGTATTATCTATTGAAAAAGAAATTATTTCTGAAGGCGCTCTCATTTCTTTGTTCCGTTTATGAAAAAAGCAAGCAAATTTCCTATTTTTCATAGTCTGCTGTCTATTGAAATAATGTACAGTTCGATTAACCTATTGACAAAGATCCTTAGAGTAATAATGATAGTCGACATGGTGCATAGAAACAGTCATTTTTGCAGGAGAATACCTTGAAATAGTTGAAATGGCATCATCGATTCAATTTAAGAAGACATTTCAAAAACAACGTGACAAAATTTGTTTTCTCTTTTGCTTAACATTAGGATACTGAGCATTTTAAGACAAAAAATGATTTGAATCATTTCATTCTCACAAATTAATCTATAAAAAAAATTAATTCTATTACCGTTCTTAAATGACGATTGGTTCTTAAAGCATAAATAACAATTGTATTGCCGAGCACAGTTATTAATGAAAGACTAAACATAGTTAATGCCAAAGGAATAATTTGAACCAAAGATGATAAATTACTGAACTCATTGGTAAATGTTTGATTAATGGATGTGTTGCTTTTAATCATTCTATCAGAAAAAAAAATCTAAAGTCTATAAAAAAAAGTAGAACAATGTGTTGTATTTACATTTCAGATTTTAACAATGAATATTAGAGATTAATGATTATGATTTTCAATTTTTTATTCAGCAGAGATCATTTAATAAAACAATGAATTTTTTATTTTATGAAATGAATTCTATGTCATAATTCATGTAATCATAATGTATAAAAGGAAATAATAGTTTTATTCCAATGTAATTCGTTGGATAAACTTCTTTTTAATGATTCTATTTCAATCATTTGAATCATCCTAAGAATTCACGATGTCACATAAAATACATATACATATGTTTAGTAGAAACTAAACTATCGAATTTTCATTCGATATAAAACTATTCGACAAGAGCACAGCATATATCGTAGTTTTCTTGGTAGTAGAAGGAATGATATGAAATATTTTCTAAACCAAATACTATACAAGGATTTCTTCTACCGATACCATGTGGATAAATTAGCTTTCTTTTGAAAATCAAAAACACAAAGTCACAAACCTTTTAATGATTAGTGGAATCAATTTCTTTTTTCTCCTTTGTCTACATGCATGGCATTAATGACGTTTTGATCCACTATTTAAGTCTTGCTTGGATAGAGGTCATGAAGAATGGTGAAGTCAAAAGAGTCACGGATGCGTCATGTATTTTATTGGAATATCTCGTGATAAAGATAGATTTTTTTAATGAACACTGATAAATTTATTCAAAATGTTGGATGCAGAACAAGATACTATTCTCATCAGTATGAACTGTGAATCAATGCTCATCACATGAGCTCTGTCGAACGTTATAGTAGTATGATCTTTTCGATAATTTAATTTGTATTTAAACAATCAAACTGGCTTTTACAATGTACGAAGTAAGATACTGTATCACAATCATCTATGATGCAGTGGGATATGAATAAGAGAAGTAGTTACTTACGATACTGAAAAATAATTACAAAATCAGTTTTATTTCTTTCATCAAATCACACAGAATATTTTTGATTAATAAAAAACTATTTCATAAATATTCTTTATTAAAACAGTTCGTTAACAAACAAGTGAGACTAACAGACAAGTTCTCTCTCTATCCGAATGTGATGCACAGGTGAGACGATCAAAAACAAAAGAACTAGATTCATGAATTCATGTCTTTGTTTTGAATATCATAAATATTCACAAAAAATAAAAATAGTGACAGCGAATGCGAGGGTGGCGAAGTTCTGCTTTGAGCACAAAAGAAGATAAATGAGCACCAAAGTCGTACTATGTGAAATGAGCAACGAGAAGAAAAAAAGATCCAATGAAAAATAGAACAATATTATAGTGTTTCGTTATGTCTTGAGTGAATTCAGATTGTAGTATACATGTAGGCTGTAACTAGATGGATATAATCAGTTAATTTTGATGATTTTCATAGTAATTTTAAGGTAATAGAGTACAATGAATATCGCTGATTATACACCTGAGTGTAGAATAATCAAATCTATGGCCATAGTCAAAGTTTCAATGGGAGCCCGGAATTTTAGCCCAATATAAAATGAAGATGAGGATGAGAATGAAGCAATTAAATATTAAAAAGAAATTTTTTGAGGCCGAAAATCCGGGCCGAAAATTCCTTGGGACAAAATTCATGTAGCCCGTTTCAACTACACCCTGTGACGTATCTGTTTATTATTTTATAGGTAAGAATACTGTTTTGTGTCGTCATTTCACGTTTGATGAATCTGATGTTCATAAGGGATATGCCCCTTTTTTATTTCTTCAGGTACTTCGAGCTGTTCTTTTGTCTCGTGGAATGTCGAATAGGATTGCTCATGAAACGAAGAACAATCAATCACATCTACCCTTCTAGATTTGACAATTACGTCCGATTATCTAAAGTTAGATTGTTTTTTCGAAAAGCGTACCAACATTTCAGAAAAAGAAATAGAATGATCTACTTTGTTCACTAAGATTTAAATAAAAAAATGCAGAATTTTTTGCAACCCGTACTAATGCCATCTACTACAAATGTATAACAACATATTTACGTAGTGTTTTGGACATGAAAGATCTTTCATATGCATTAGTGAAATGGATAAACAAAATTCTTTGCTCAATCATTCATGAGAAACAGTCAAAATAGCAAAATAAACATTGAATTTGACGATTTAAATACTCATAGTTCAGTGTTAGATACATCAATAATCTCTCTCTGTCAATGCATCTTTATGTACGTTCTACTGAGTATCAAAATGGTTGTCTTGTTAATCTGTTTTCATTTTTCAAGTGATAATTTACATAGATAGCATTCGAATCAAGAAACATTCTTTGGAAGAAAATTACAGGCTTTATTTTTATGCATTCAATTCTTCTTGAGATACTGTAAAGTGACTTCATTAAATCTATGAGTACTAACTTTAAAGATTAATCAGTGTCTTCTTTAGTGATGAAAGAATGGCAAGATATGATATAAATTATTCTTTTTCCTATATAAAAACAATCTTCTACTACCAGTATACTCACAATGTTTACTTAACATATAGTTTAAGTGTTACATTAATATAATTATCAAGATGACATTTTCATCTATAATATCATTAAAAATATTGCATGGAACGAAATAAGTATTCAAATGAATACCGATATCAACATTTGTCGGAAAGAAATGGTGTTTTTGACGTTTAGCAGTCATTTAGTAACGGAGACTTGTTGAGAAAAATAAAAGACTTGTAACCTTTTGTGGTGGCATTTAAACAGAAAAATATTCTATTTACTTAGTGTAAAAACAAGAGTAGGCCATGCATAGAATATATCGTGTAGTATGTCACTGATTGATCATAAATTATTTTTAGTGCCTCAATCGACATGGTTTCGTCTAAATGTATTGGAAACAAGAAAGAAAATATGAGAAATTATGTTTCTACTAGCTATTGTATTCGCTGTTGTCACTGTCTGAGATGATGATGAATATTCGCCGAAAACTTATTCTTTCTTGTTAATCTTGATACAATAGAAAAATGATTGTATAGTAACAAAATAAAGTCTACTCACAAGTATAATAATTATTTTTAGTGATATTAATAATAGAAATTCTCCGTCTGACTTCTTTTTTTTTGTTCACATACTAATACTAGTCTGGTTCGAGTGGTGGATTTTTCTTTCAATCAATCATTCTTTTTTCTTTCTTCTCATGCATCCAAACCCAAATGATGATGACGATAACACTTCATTTGGACAGTCGTAATGTTTTTTGTGAATCGTCTCGTTTTCTTTTTCCTTTTTTTTCATGAAAGGAAACATGCAATGAATTTTGATTATCGGTCTAAGACTTCTTATGCTCGAATACAATTATGCGTGAATACGTTTTCTGATAAAAATATATTATTATAATGTACGGAGAGGAGTCCAAACGAAAAACAATTGACATCAAGAAACACTCATCATAAACAAATCAATTCTTATCGTCATTAATTTTGATGATATATCATAGCTAAGTAGGGGAACAAAAAAAAAGAAAAAAAGTCGCAACTATAAAGTCATGATTTATAGATAAACTTACTCGAAAATTTCCATCTTACAATAGTATCCTTACAAAACTTGTCTGTTGATCTACGAGCCTCGAGATAAATCCATTAGATTGTGTCTAAAACGTTGATATGAGTACAAAGAGATTTATATTTATGACTAGTGTAAGGCATACTTTTTCGTGCAGAAAACGACTGTTTGATTGATTATTTTGTTGCACAGCTCAAGTTTATATTAGTTAGTACATCTACGATTGAAACGATTTCTACTGTATAACAACATGAATGAATTGAATGGACTTTAACGATGCAATCCAAAGTCCTAGTAGAGCCAGTGAAATACTGATGAGTATATTCTTGAGAAATATTCGTCATATGTTATTGCTGGACGAAAACCGAAAACAATGACTAAAATAATTTTCATTCTAATCTTTATTACATTGACCGATTAACTACTTACATTGATAGAAAATAGATGAAATATCATTTCTGACATTGCTTCTCTGTAATGATCATGCATAGAAAAACATAATCATAAATTGTATGAGCAATATGCTGTTTACTTCATTTGAGTAGCAAAATCTAGATGTTCAATCGTTCAGATTTTGTTTCAGAACAAAACAAACATTTGAATATTAGAAGAAAGAGTAAGAAAATAAATTTTTTTCAATGCATCTACAAAATTTTCGAAAGAAAAATTTGTTTCAATAATGATCTTTCTTAATATTGAAAATTCTCTGTTCTGCAATGTTTTTTTTTATCATAGTTGTACTCAACTTTGATTGCATTATCTGACTTTATTTCGTTAGATTTCATAGGTAAGAAAAGAAGAAATAAATACTTATTCGAAATTTTGAAGTTTCAGAAAAAAACTTGATTAAAAGCAATCAATTTCTTCGACATGATTAGTTTTCAAAGAATTGAAATAAAAGCATCAGACCCAACATTTGAAGCTGATTCTTGTTATCATTCATCAGTGATGGTAATTATATTGTCATTGAGTATGGATGTAACAATCCTAATCAAATTTAGGAACTTCGGTTCAAAAATGATGCATTTGTAAAATTGAAGGTCTAACTAGTCGTGTCATTCATGCTCAATTTCAGCTTTCAATTGAATGCTGCGGTTGACTTGGTCTGAAAAATTAGCACAAAATGGTTGTACAATGAGCTGTAAACAATCATATTTTCTATTCACAATAGTTATGTCCCATCTATTTTCAAGTCTTTAATTGTAGAAAATATGAATTCAAAAATTCAAAATTTTGAAACATAATTATTACGATTGAGTCGAATAATTGTGAATAACTTAGGAAAATAATTACTATAGCTATCGTTAAAATCAGAGTTCGACTATCGATATATTTCTGATTGCTAATGAGCAATAATTACGCATTGTTATACAACGAAGTACGAATTACTTCATGTTATTTTCGTTAATTTTTCATGTTACATCCTGCTTATTCATGAATCTACTCTTATACATAGAATGTAAACTACTATATTCTTCTGTTGATAGGAAATGCATTATTTTGAATTCTAGTAACATGGCTAGTGTGTGATTACTAAATATTGTAATCGTATCAATATGAGACTGACTATATATTTTATTCGACTGGAACTAAGGTATTTGTTCATGAGAAGTTTCGAGCTGTACGGACATGGACAAATAACATAGGTAAATGTACATTAGTGATAATCATACTTTTAAAATAGTTTAGAACAAGTTCTCCTTTAAATCTTAATTAAGCATGTCAATTTTTCTTTCTTTCTCAAGATTGTACTGATGCATAAGGATCTCAAAAAGCAATTCAACCTGTATAGCAGGTCAGCAAAAAATGAACTAATTTATAATAACTCTAGGATAAACGGTAACAATGGATAAGAAAAGAAATATACTTAATTTTTATATTTTACATTGTAGAAAATAAGTATAATATTGATTTATTGCACAGGTACGCTGAAGGAACACTTCATTGATTGTGTAGTATAAATTTATGATAGCCAAAAGTGAATTCTGTAATTTTTTGTCATGAATACTAAGTTTAGAGTGATTTGGAAAACAATGATGATACAAGTCTAAAATCAGGGTGAAATTTTTTCTATTAACTTAATCTGATTTCAACGAGAAAAGAACTAAACATCACATTCATCGAAACATTCATATGTGTGCCCATGTCAAAATCTAATGCAATTCATGTTTCAAGTAATCGGTTTTCCTATGTAAATAAAGTATTAAAATTTCTTAAAAGAACTTCAATATTTTGATTAGCTTATTGTTATATAACTACAATGAAATTTTTCAAATGAAATCATAACAATCTGAAATCCTTTTAAAAATTTTATTCTGTTATTCATCATCAAAGATCAAACAGTATCATAGATAGATTTTTGAATATCAATCAATTATGGAAAGAAGCATTGAATCAGTAGACACAATAATCATTAAGTTATACTTGCATTGAATTTTATGAACCGTTTAAAATTTCAAAAATGAACAACTATCTTTATCTTTTAATACATCTTTGATTGTCTGTATTTAATTTTTACAATAAATAATCAATAGTTGGTCTATAACCTAAAAATTCTTTTTACATGTTGTCATCATTCTTTTGTTACATGAGACTATTTCAATAGAGTAGCTCGTCGTTGTCTTTCTAGAAAACAAGTTGACCGAGTTGAAACGTCAAACTACGGAAACCAATTCTATAATCAATTGTTGTTTGTACAATATTAATGGAAGCTAAACACTTATAAGATTTCGTACGAAGTTAATGACGAATACAAACATGTAAATCTATACTATCGGAATAATCTTAGTTGATCTAACTAATTAAAGAGATCGATTTATCGAAAGATAGTTAATAGAAAACAATGAAAACAAGAAATATACGTTTGATACTTTATATTCAATTTTAAATATTGCAGATGAGAAAACGTTAAGTATTGATCGAAATAAAATTAGCAAAAGCAATCTTCTTCCATTGACAATAATAGCAATCATCAAGTGCCATCGAATTATCTTATTCGCCTCGAATTACTCATTGTGTTCATCTTCAGCCACTAAATTATAAATAAACTTTTGACGTAATACTTCTGTTTATAGCAAAAGACGCGATTAGTATTCTTGTGTAACTTGTTTAGTTTCATTTTTTATACGAGCAAAAGACCCTTAAAAGTGCAAATGAGCACAAGGATGTCAAAAACAAATTTTCGTCGTGTCCTACTCAGTAATAGATCGGAAAAAGTCATAGAACTAAAAAGATCGAATGAAATTTCATGAAGTTAACTGTTATTGAATCACTTTCTTTGTGCTTTCGTTCTTGAAAAAAGGAGTTCTTCGTCTCAAATTTTCATGTCACTCGTTCAAAAGAGTAAATATCGATAAAACAAACAAATTTCAATATCACTGTAAATAAACTAGTTAAAGTAGCATATTTTTTTAGACATTAGAGACTTGAAAGTAGCCTCTTGATATTCTTACACCAGAAGAACACTCTGTGAACTAATTACATATCATGACTTTATGACAATCCATCGATATTATGAAACATTATCGTGTGGACGTTTTACTTCCACTTCGATTAATCAATCTGATGTTATATATCTGATTGTTATAAAAAGTATGAAATCAAGGCTTTAGTTCGTCTATGGAAATTCCCTTCAGTTGGAGGAAACAATATCTTATTTTATTACTTGATTTCCATGATGTTGAATATGAAGGAAGAGATGAAAAAATATAGTCATCAGATAAATCAACTGTAGAGTTGATCACGATAAAAGGAAGTCAATGAATGATTTATCATTATAATTCATGAGTGACGGACAGATAATGCGTTAATGACGTCTGAAAAAGTATGTTGATTTGGTAATACAGTATTGCCACATTTAGAATATCCGTCCGTAGATGATCTGTATATACAAGATAATATTTATCAAGCCAAAAAACCTGATTTTATGCTCTAGTTTTTCTTTTTTCGAATGTAACAATAGAAAAAGAAGAAGATCAAGGAAGATTTTTATCTTCCCACAAAAGAAAAGCTCGCTGATTGACAGTTTTCAATGATTTGGAATGGATATTGGATTGTGACGACTGTTCAATAGACTATGCATATATGTATTAGTATAAATGAATGTCAAATAAGTGTTACAAACGAAAATACATACGTCAGATTTGATTCGGTATGATGATGATGATGATGGAATTTCAATATCAGAACGTTGAATAGACGATGCATCAATCTTGTCTGATTCTTTTTTTACTTTATTCATTATAGTTTTAATTTTATTACGTAAATTATTCTCATCTTTTTGTGACAATGGTGTGTCGTGAAGAACCTTTGATTTTGTGTGAGAACATATGAAATGCATTAATTGAAAATAATCGAAATACTTTTTCCATTAAATCTTCCATATGATTAGCAATCTTCTGCTGTTCAAGAACTCTCTCGTGTTTTCGTTCTTGGGCAAGTGCTTTTCTTTCAACTTTTTCTGCTTCATTTTCAACAACAACGGCTGTTTTTGATCGAGGTATTAACATTGTCATGTTGACTAAATCTTGTGTTGTTTTCTCTTCGTTTTGGCCATCACTAATTTCTTTCTGTTTATTACGAGGGACTAACTTCGTTGTTACTAAAATTTAGATATCGAAAATTCAATGATACATCAAATTCAAATTATATGATAACAACCAATCTGAGCACCAGCAAACATGATAAATTATTAATAACTATTTGATACTAGTCGAATATAACTATCGTCGTAAATAGGTTTTTCATGGTAAATCGAAGAAAAGCACAAAAAAGCGCGTATTTAATATAAGTAGTGTATAATTGGTTTAAAAATATAGTCACGCACAAGAGAAGAAAACTTGAATGGAAACCATTCATTGCACGATGCCTCTAATATTCTTATACTAATTATATGTATACTTATTTCAATAGTCTTAATTTTAACGATTGCGTCCCATAGTTGAGATAGCCTTTTTCCCTTCATACAAAACAAGAATATGACATTAAATCTTATTCATATAAAAGAAGGAAACAAAATAATAAAACAATTAAGATCGGAAGAATTTTCATTGAAAATATTAATATAATTTTTCATACTCCATGCTCGTGGTTAATAAATTAAAGCATACATCTCGTGAGATACAATGTGAGACTATTGCTCAATGTACAGACTAAGCATATCTGATATATTTCTTGAGTATAAACATATCACGAGTTCGGCTATATTCAACAACTAATAAAGTAAAATGCACCCCAATCATGTATCGCAATATAAATATGTATATCATTTTGAATGTAGAATAGTGTGGCTTGTGACTATTCATTCACAATTTTACTCTGTTCTGAAGCCGACTGACTACAACATGTTCAACGCACAAAGAATTTCGAATATTTTTTTTTGTTCTATATCATTTTTCAGTTAGATTTCATTCAAGCACTGTCAAATCAACTGGCCAATGATCGAGATGCGATTGTTTTTGAGTGATCTATTGAAGATTAGACGAATCCGAGACGATCGGATCTAAACATTGGTCCAGGTTGAATCTCTAACATAGCCAATACGAAATTACAATTCATAGGGAAAGTCGCATTTAGTACCTTTCACAATTTAAAAAATACTAATAAAAGTGTGCCTAATGATTGACTTGAATTCAATTTTTAGAATGAGTCGGTACCAGAGATCCAAGACTCACCGAATTTACTCGCCACGCACCATCATGAGGCGAGGCGACTCGGCATTTTCTGCATCGCAGTGAGCACTAGTTGACTTTGTAACTCACCGATTCGACTCGCTTATACTTAGAATGTTATTGTTGATGAATAAATGGGATATCTTTAAGAATCTCTTTCTGAGCGTTTCCATTCGTACTGAAGTTTATTAAATCGGGACAATAAACTAGTGTGCAGGGTGTTTCAACAATCAGCTTAAAAAAGAAAACTGTATATCTCTACAGAGTGATGAACAAATGATCCAATGTTTTTCGTGATGGTAGAGGATACTTCCAAGTTTCTATTCAAGTGGTTGCTGCTTATTAACACACTTCAAATCTAGCAAACACTTAATTGAACACGGAGCTTTGACCTTTTCCAACACACTTCTATCAGTCGTCAACCACAAAAAATAGAAATGTATCCCAAAGTTTATTCGCAAATTCCAATTGTTAGAGATTGTTTGTTATACTGATCATTTAGGTTAAAAAATTGTTCTATTTTTATTAAGAACTAAAGGTATCTGAGTCATAGTACTAGAAAATATCGTATGCTTTGACCAATACTATTTGCCGCTCTCCAGTATTTTGACTCGGGGAACACCGCTTCTTGATGAGCATGAAACATCCAAAACGATCAGCAAATAAGGCCTCTAAAAATATAATTTGTCAGTTAGGTGCCGAATAGTCTTACTATTTTATTCAGTGTTCAGAGGAGTCCTTTCTTAAACTTTAACTAATATCACTCGTGTTTTCAGATCTTGTCAGTGCAACAAGATTTGAGAGGATTTTGCGAAGTTAAATAGGATAGAGAAAATTCAAGGATTCAAATCAAGAATTACATAATTTTGAAAATCTAAGAACAGAATCATTGGCATCAGATTATAGAAACCCCAAATTTATAACTTATCTTTCGCATAGAAATGTGAATTTTCATCTTTGAAATTAGTGATAATAATTCTAATTGACGTTATTAAACCTTTTACTGATGAATAAAAACTTTGAAGTATCTCTTCCGTTAGAAAAAAATTAGTTCATCTTAACATAATTCTGTGCAGCTATGCAGTCATCTTTTTGTTAGATGACTTTTAGTACACTCAGGATACGCGTATATTTAAGTATTCAATCTAGTCCAACTATTGCACTGATATAGTTCTCAGAACATTGTTTATACGCTCAGTAAAAAAAATGAATGCTCTTTATTTATTTGATTATGATTAATATTTTTGTTCTTTTAAGTTATTTAAATGTATAAAATGTTCTTTATTTGATTGTATAAAATAAAAAGATGCTGATTGTTATGGTCGGTTGAAAAACTACCTAAAAATAATTATTTTGTTACAAACTCTATGCGAGGCAAGGTGAGACAGCAGTAAGCAACTCGCCTGCATGACGAGGCGGTATGATGAGTCGCTTGTTTGATTGACTCGCGGAACTCTAATCGGTAAGAGCATCTAGTGTAAGAGTTGAAAATGTCGAACATTATTCTATGGAACTACGGCACTTTAAACATGCTCTATTTTAAAGGTTAGATGTGAGTATCCACTACAGTTGCGTTCAGATTCATAATCATATTGTAACGCATCCATGCACCACGTTATCAATTTCGCTGTATCAAAAAGGTAGTTAGTTCAATCAACTAATCATTATATCATAGAAACAATACGATAAGGCAACTTATGGAACATGAATCAAATAGATTTTAACATTGTATTAATTAGATATCCGACACTTGCTGTAAACAAGACGTTTATATCTCACAATCGATGTAACAGTAATTCAGCATTTAAAAACCAAATAACAAAAGCATCTTATTTTCCGTTATCAGATAATATAACGTATCTAATTTGGTACTAAATCCAGCTCTTTTTGATTGTTTTCAGCAACCATATAATCTCATGCAACATTTCCGATCACTATAATTCTAAGTTTAATTTATGCAAAAGAAACCAAAACTAAAAGACTTTCTTTTTTTCAAACCCAAGTGCTTAAAACAATGTACAATACAAAAATTATACCCTATTCAATTTTGATGATCTTTCATAAAGCAGTAGTGTATTTTTTTCTATTTACGTCTCGTACACGAAGCTTCCTCAAGTGATTGACAAGTTAGTCGTTTCTGAAGTATACCCATAACTAATAATATCAATAGATGGTATATCGCGTACATGTTTTTCGACTTTCATAAAGATAGTGATTACGAACTTCAGCGATTTCTTTATCAACGCCAGTACTTAATGCAATTGTAATCAATCATGCATCTATTCAATTACAACTACGTTTTAAATATTTGAATGAATATGATAATATATTGCTTATTGTGATGAAGTGTAGCTAATCAAACAAATTTGAAAAACTTTTATAATTCGTGTTGACATTTCAAAATGCTTCGGCCTACTGGCTACAGACATAAAAAGATGCAGCTTTAGCAAATAACAGGCCTATTAATTAAATTTCACACCTTTTTCGGCATTGCTCCATCAAGTTTATCTTCGCTAAATTCCATGAAACCATATTGATGAGTTATTCTAAATGGTGTATCAGAAAAGAGGAATATTGGAATATGTATTTTTATGAATTAAATTATTTGCAAACTCCGCGAATGATTTCGGCAACTTTGCAGTAATCTAGTTACTTAAAATATTTTAAAGATAACCACAGATTGCTCATGAGTTCTTGTGTTCAAATGCTCTTTAGATATTTTGTTCTTGCGCTGCAATTTATGCCGCCATTTTCGTATTAATTTTACTCAACTCATATGTAAATATTTTCATGTAAACTAGTGTCATATAGAAAGGGAATCCATGACTTCCATTTAAAAAAATTAAAAATGAATAAATTACGTTAAAATTTGGATCAAAAAGCTATATTTTAATCATTGTATTATCTTACGAAAAATTTCTATTCTTTACTCCTAAATACAAACAAAACAAAAAGATATAGTTGTCTTTTTTTTATAGAATCTCTTATATTGATTTCTTTTCATTAAGCACAACAAGTGTTATCAAGCTGTTGTAGCACGCCCATTCTCATTCATAAACATACTAACGTGAGTCTAAATCCTTGAATAAATTGTACTGTTACTGACGTAATTTGTCAACGTGAAATTATATGGTAAAATTATAAGAATTGTTACTTGTCTCCTATATAACACCGTATTAATATAATGATAAAATTACTTGAAGCATTGACAGTAAGGAACGGCGGATATAAGTTTGTACGGAGCTCAGTCTCGGTCCTGATAGAAAATAAAAATTTTCATTTACACTGAATCTGAATCGAGAGTGCTCTCAAACTTGACGGCTTGAATGTAGCTTATAGCACTGAAATCTTAACCACACAGGCACTCATATTTCAATCAACCACCTGTATATTTAATGCATATATCTCTACATCGACTTGTTTGTTGGCTCAGAAAGGTTCAACGTCTTCCTATGATGGTGATTTATCTACCTAGTATGAATTTATTAAACATATAAGCAAGATCAATTGAGTAATACTGCTTCCGACGTACGTCAATTGCTTTGTGAATATCACACATCTATGATACTCACCAATGTATCATACACGTTAGTCACTTTCACTCACTGTCCTTCATGAAAAATACTGATGGTAATGTGCTGCTATATGTTCGGATACGTCACAATAGACCCAAGTTTTTACTTAAAAGAAACAAAACTATGCAGTATTTTAATAAATACTTAATACAAACACATTGTGAATAGCTTGGAAAAATGATGGAATATTGCAAAAAATAGTCGCAAACTTTTATATAGTGGCGATTCTGTGAATATGAGCACAGTTCAAGTTAAACTTTCGAAATCAAAGACTAGCAGCTCTTTAATATAAGACCAATACTATCATATCCACTATTCGTGAAAACAATATCAAATAATTTGTCTTGATTAACATCTCCAACAACGAGTCCATACGGACGAGAGTTAAAGCCAGATTGAAACTTTTTTTGATTTGAAAAACTTCCATTATTATAACCAAAAAGAACAACAACTCTATTAGTACCATAATTAGTGACCGCCACGTCCCATAAAGTATCGTTGTCCATATCCAAAGCAGTCACCGAGTACGGAGAAGAATCAAGACCAATAAAATAAGTTGTCAGATTTGAAAATCTCCCTTTTCCTTCTCCAAGAAAAATGCCAACACTGTCACTGCCCGAGAGAGCGACTAGAATATCTAAATGGGTATCATTGTTCAAATCAACAACGGCTATCCCTTGTGGGTGAGAACCACTGCCAGTAGAATACGTCGTTTGACTTAAAAAGGTGCCCAAACCTGATCCAATAAGTATCATTACATTATCAGTGTCATTATTAGCCACGACCAAATCCAGTCGGCCATCTTTATCTAAATCTCCGACACTGATATCCTTTGGTCGTGATAAGTTGCCGGTCGAATAGGTCGGTGTTCTTAAGAAATTTTTGCGCTCAAACCCAAAAAAGACTCCTACATTGTTGCCGCCATAGTTGGCAACAGCAATATCTAATTGACTATCATGATTGAAGTCACCAACGACCACGGATCTTGGCGAAGAATAGCTGTTAGTTGAGTATGTCAGTTGATTGAAAAACGTACCATTCGTAAATGATAAAAAAATTCCAATGTCATTAGAAAGGAAATTCCCAACAACAATATCCAGTAAGCCGTCTTGGTTAAAATCGCTGCTGGCGAGGGAACGCGGTTCAGAATTACTGCCGGTTGAATACGTCTGTTGATGGAAAAAAGTACCATTTCCCGATCCGAAACCAATACCAATATTATCGGTTCCAGAGTTTGCGACAACCAAGTCCAATACATTGTCGTTATTGAAATCACCAGTGATTATGCAGTACGGTAGAGAACCAGACCCCGTTGAATAACTGGTTAACTGTGAAAATGTTCCATCACCATTCCCGACAAGAATACCGACACTATGAATGTCATAGAAGACGACAGCGATATCCAATAGGCTGTCATTGTTAAAATCACCAACAGCAACTGCCCAAGGTCCTGAAATACTGCTATTGGAATACATTTTCTTACTTTGAAAACTACCATTGCCGAAACCGAGGAAAATAATGACATTACGACTATAATAGGTGGCGGCAACAATATCCAGTTGTCCATCGTTGTTTAAGTCTCCAATAGCAATCGACGATGGGGTTGAACCAGGGCCAGTTGAAAAGGTAGTTTGGCCAGAGAAAGTACCATTGCCGTACCCAAGGAGAATGCCAACATTACCTTTTTCATAGTTAGCAACTGCGATATCTAATCGATAATCGTTGTTGAAATCACCAACGGCTACTGAGAATGGCCTAGAATTATCACCAGTTGAAAAAGTAGCTTGACTAGAAAAAGTTCCATTAGCATTACCAAGAAAAACACCAATTTGGCCAGTGCCTTTGTTGGCAACGACGATATCCAATTGACCATCGTTGTTCAAATCGCCAAGGGTGACCGAGTCGGGATTAGCATTCTCACCACTAAAATAGGATATCATATTTTTGAAGGCACCTGCTTCATATTTCAAAAGCACATCAACACTTCTAGTGCCGTAATTAGCAGCCAAGATATCTAGTTGACCATCACCGTTCAAATCACTGACGATGACCGATTGTGGATACGAACCAGTATCACTGTAATATATTTCTGGAGAATCAAATGAACCATTTCCATAACCGAATAGGATACCTAAATTATCAGTACCAGAGTTAGCGACGACGATGTCCAGTTGGTTATCGCTATTTAAATTTCCAACAGCAACAGACGTTGGAGAAGACAAATAATCTCCTGTTGAAAATGTCATTTGCGTCGGAAAACTACCATTTTGATATCCAAAAAAAATAGCAACATTATCGGCACCATAATTGGCAACTACAATATCAAGCTGATTGTCGTTGTTGAAATCACCGATATCGACACCCTGTGGGTGTGCAGCTGATCCTGTGAAACACATGACGCTCTGCATACCTTTTATAGATAGAGTGCCCAGAAAAATACCAACATTCCCACGTCTCCAATTAGCGACGGCCATATCTAACATACCATCGTCATTGAAGTCGCCCACACCAATCGACTGCAGATTAGGACCCTTACTAGCTGAAGAAGTTGTTATATTTGCAAATGTGCCATCGCCATTTCCATAAAGAACACCTACGTTACGGGTTCCATTATTGGCAACAACGATGTCCAATCGATTGTCATTATTGAAATCACCTATGGCGACAAAGGCTGGCCTCGAACTAGCCTCACAAGAATAGGTCGTTTGTTTGGAAAAATAGCCATCTCCTAATCCCAGAAAAATACCTATATTGTCAAGAAAGTAATTCGAAACAATAATGTCTAGATAACTATCATTATTAAAATCTCCAATAGCAACACTACATGGTCCGGCGCCACTACCAACTGAATAAGTAACTTGACTGGAAAACGTCCCATTGCCGTATCCGAGAAGAACACCGATGGTATCAGCCTTATGGTTAGCAACGGCCAAATCCAAAAGATTATCATGGTTAAAATCACCAGTGGCGATTGAAACTGGCTTAGAATTACTGCCCGTTGAATAGGTCGTTCCATCTGAAAAAGTACCGTTTCCATATCCGAGAAAAATCCTAATGTTGCTGGTCTTATAGGTGGTGACAGCCAAATCCAAGTGAGTATCGTGGTTAAAGTCACCCGAGATAAGGGCTATTGGTCCAGAGGAGTTACCAGTGGAAAAGCTGGTTTGATTTGAAAGAGTACCATTGCCATACCCGAGAAAAATGCCGATGTTGTCCGTCAAATAGTTTGTAACGGCGATGTCGATAAATTGGTCGTCATTGAAACTTCCAACGGCAATAGACAATGAAATATTACCACATCCAGTGAAATAATTGGTTTCACTTGAAAAAGCCCCTTTACCATTTCCAAGACGAGTACCGACAGTGCAAGGCCCACTGTTGGCCACAACAATATCTAAGATTTTGTCATTATTCAAATCAGCGACGGTAACTGATATTGGTAGAGAATCCCCTCCAGTTGAATGCATGATTGGATTTGAAAATGTGTGATAATCAGTTGGCAGAATAATGAGTAGATTGTTGGTATCGGAACTAGTCGCCGCGATATCTGTTCTCCCATCTTTATTGAAATCAGCACTAGCGATCGAATAAGGATAAAATCCACTTTTTTGGAAAAAGATTGTCGAGTTTAAAAAAGTTCCATTCGCACTACCAAGTAATAGAACTAGTGTCGAAGTTCCATAATTGGCTACAACTATATCTGGATGATTGTCTCCGTTATAATCACCAACAGCTATATAATTAGGCGAAGAATCGTTACCGGTTGGATAACTGCTTTGGATTGAGAAACTTCCATTTCCGTATCCTAGAAGTATTCCGACGTTTTTGTCACGTTTATAGGCAATGGCAATATCAAGTTGAGAGTCGTTGTTAAAATCGGCCGCAGCAATTGAGTAGGGACCTGAATTTGAGACTATCATAATTATTTTTTGACTGGATATAGATCCATTACCATAACCAAGAAATAAGCCAATACTATTTGTGCCATAATTTGCCACAACGATATCGATATTATTGTCATGATTGAAATCTCCAATGGCTAGTGACACTGGGGACGAATCATAGTCTGTAGAAAAACTGGATTGAGTTGAGAACGTTCCGTTTCCATAACCAAGAAATATTCCAATGCCATTGCTACCGTAATTAGTGATGGCGATATCAGAGTGGCCATCATTGTTCAAATCACCAACGCTGATACAGAGTGGACGTGAAGGTCCAGCGGAAAAGGTCTTTTGAATTGAAAAAGTTCCATTACCCATTCCGAGGAAGAGTCCAATATTGTTTGTTCCAAAATTTGCAACTACCAAGTCCTGTCGACTGTCATTATTGAAGTCACCCACAGCGATACTCTTTGGGATAGAATAAGCCCCAGTTGAATACTTATTCATAGTTGGAAAAGAACCATAAGCATTTGCCAGAAATACAGCAATGTTGTCAGCATCTGCATTAGCAACCGCAACATCTAACCAGCTATCATTGTTGAAATCATTGACAACGACAGATTGCGGATAAGAATCGCCACTTACTGTATTTTCAGCAACCGATGTTAAAGCAAAGCCGCAGTTTTGAGCTACCAAGCAATAGAGTGATGAAGTGAAAAATAAATCGTCTTCAAATTGGAGTTTTACAATCTCATTCGATTACTATGGGATTTCATTCATTAAGAAGTTTGTTCGAGATCATGGATGTACCACCAAAGTCTACTAGATATGTCAGCTTCTGTTTATACACTGAGAATTTCTATCAAAAACTCGACACGCAATTGTAAACCGCAGCGTCCTTGCTCTAATCGCAAACTAATTTTTGGACGATTCGGTTTTCATATTGTTTTGCATGTAGTCGAACTACTGGGAAAGACTACTTGTTGGTTTTAGATCACACTTTTCATCTTTCGGATGGAACAATTTGCTTTGGATCTTCAGAGAAACGTTTCTTGACTCTATTGTAGTGAAATACATCTATACTGACTCTAACCTTTATTCCATACAATGAATGGTAGTATCAAATCAAAGACAGTCTGTTATGCTAAAAGATAACTCAGTGTCTTATTTTAGATTCAATCTTCCTTTCTGAAAAAGAGAAGAACATTATAGGATAATTTGTGGAACACATGCATCACAATACGAAAGCGATTCAAAAACGTTTGTATATTAGGTTTCTTGATTGGCTTTTCGGAACGTCAGCATCTTGCTTTATGGTTTACTGTTGGAATCAGTCCGTATATTGTTGTGTAATTCCTGTGTGACATCAGAAAAGCATTGTCACGTAGTGACCACATTTCTATTGTAATACATCTTTCTGTTTTCTTTCTATTTCGACTTCGTTGCATGAGTCATCGTGATATATAGTTATACATTCCTATATACATATATATATATATATATATATACATGTATATATGTCTTTCTTGGTAAAGTCAGTTACAACTAGAACTCGTAATCGTTTCTTTTAATCTCTTTCCTTCGTTGTTTCTACTCTCTTTGAAATCAATAAAACATATTATAGACCTTGAATATACGAATTGTCTTTTATAAAAACGTATAATACGTGACAAGAATCAAAGTTCAATTGTTTTTATTTTTCAGCAACCAGTTGACCACTTTTCCAAGTCATAGTCTGTGAAAACCATTATAAGAGATATTTTTGATTTATATTTGATATCTCTATGTAACTATCTGTTTATCCTTCTTTCTCCCGAATATAATACAAATTTATAAATATTCACTTGGAAAAAATAAGTTGGACTCAAAATTTTGAGAGTTATAGTTATTATAATATCATCTTTAAAAATACAGTCGTAAATTCTGAAAGTTTGTGGAATCCTCAAATACCCTGTGCACTGACATTTTTGTTTCCTCTTATTTTCTAAAACTAAAATCCAGTGCAATAAAAGCCTCATCATCATCAGATCCCACGCGACTGAACTTACTCATGCTCATCACAAATGATATTTGAAATTTTCACGACTCTAAAAAAGAATTTTAGAAAAACGAGCATTGCTAGATACGATAGCGTGTCGTTTATAGAATTTCAGTTGTTCGTATTATATGAATGACTCAAATAGGTCTTTAAACAATCACTATATATTTGACAATCAGCTGAAATAAAAAATTGGGTATTAGGAAAAATGAGACCTTCCTAAATCCCACATAATAGCAGCGACAACACGATCTTGGAAAATTTTTAAAAGAAATATGTAAGAAAGTCGATAGAATGGAACGAAAACACTTACCCAGGTGAAAGCATACGGTACGTATACGGCCGTTTACGGCCGTTTACGATCAAATACCAAGTGTATACGGCCGTAAAGTTGGTCGATGATTTACGACCGTATTTTAATGGAAAAAACGGCAGTATCCGATCAATACACGATACAAATACCGCAAAATTACAGTGAGAATACGATCTTAAATCATGGACCTGGTTTACGGTTGAGTACGGCATTAATACGGCTGTTTATGGTGTAATTACGACTTAGAATCGCCTGTTTACGTTGAAGTTACAACAATTTATAGTGGACCGTAACCTTCCTCCTGGGTAAGCTTCTTAGACGAACGTATCACATAATATAACTTGTTTTTGTCTTTTAAAACATCTTCATGGAGCTTTGTCTTACTAACAAATTATTACTGTCAAAGAAATGAAATTAGTCGTTGTTGCATGTCAGATGATCATCTGCATATATCAACTGCAGTATGGATGTCGCGCTTATAACTAGATATTTCTATGCACATATCACCCTTCCATCACTTTCAAGGATTAGGAGAGGCGATTCTCCACAAGTGTTAATTGTCCTTACATCTCTGATTAGTAATCCCTTTTGAATTTTTTTGGCGTTCACCATTGGATTTTACTATGAATCTCATAGCTATCTGGATGATAAAGAAAGAAAATACCTGCTTTTTGTGATGAAGTGAAACTAACAGTTAGGATGCCAATCGTTATTACTATGCTTGTAAAAACAATGTATATGAAGACGGGATTACTCATAGCGGTAAATATTAGCCGAAGAATCTTAGTCCTAGCAAAGACAAATGTGAATAACAATGGAAATTAGAAGAAAAAGTCCATACTTTTTGTTTTGGGTTGCACAAGGATTTGTAAAATCACGTTGGATATTGTCAACATGCTCGGAAGCGTGGGGTTCTATGGTAGAAATCGAGTTTTTCTTCGAATCGTCAGTAAAAGATTTTCCTAAGTTGAACCATCAGATAATGCGATCGTATGGTCTACCAGCGCCATTTATAATCTGCAAGAAGACAAACTATTGACAAAATAGTGTAAAACTCTGGTTGCAACAGCTATATATACTGTCACAATACTATTCAAGAATTTTGCAACCATTTGTAGTGAAATATTAAGGAAAATAGATAATGAGTTCAATATTTTTCTCATCAAGCCAGGATGAAAGCTAGAAGATTAACATCACTCACAAATATGTAATTCTTGTATCAAATCTTAATTGATTATCTTATATGGTCGTACCGGATGATTTAGGAAATCATTCACTCTACAACAAAATAGGCTTTTTACTAAACTCATGAAAAAGGTTGAGTAGATTTGGAAAAGCATCCATTTGTATCTGAAGGTTTACAAAACGAGTCTTCAGTTCTACGAAACTTTTACAGGCTCTTCCCCCGGGGTACACGAGAACACCCTTCTGCTATGAAACCTTTTTTTGTGTCAATATATAAATTTGCCCTTAAATATATACCTTTGTGTTTGTACTTCGATTCTCTCAACTATACCATCATATCTTTTAACTCATTTTCTCATCATTCGTATAGTACGTCGTCTTGGTAATATAGGCGTCAAGCTTTGTCATGAAATCTTTAGCTCATTGATATTTAGTACCTTAAATCTATGTCAGTAAATCAACATTAGTTCGATGGCATCTATTTGTCTTTTTTCTTATTTTTATAGCTTTATAATATGTATTATGCATGAGTTGATATTTTATTTGCACTGCCTATCTGATGAGTTCATGTACTCTCTATACTAGCAGTTAGTGTTAGTTTTGAATTTTACGATATTAATTAGCTTTTGGTGTTCGACCATCATAATTTGTTTTTCACGGAAGAATCCGTATTTGAATGATTTTTATAGCTAAAAATCATTGGATCACGTCTCAAGATTCTTATCTTCATCTGTTCATATTTATAGAGAAGAACTAGTTTTCCTTCATGTATTTATTAATTGCTGCCTAATATAATAAGAATATTTTGTAAACAACGTTATTTCGGAGAGATTCGATAATCCTTCTTTTACGTAGAATTATCTCTATATTGACTGATAAAGAATGCAGTCACCTAATTTGCCTCACAAAAATGCTGAATTTCGTTTCAAACTGTTCCAATTTTTTGTCAGAACGAAAATACTTATACAGAACTCACATAGTAGTGTATGAAACTAACAATAAAGTGACAGTAACGTAGAAACAAGAGAATGATTATTATCTAGGTATGGATGTCAACTATAAACAGAAAGATGGATTTATGAAGAATATTTGAGTCAGAATATCAAAAAAAGAGTAGAAGGATGAGGATATACCTATGAGGTTATGTGATATTAGGATATTTTGATAAAAGTGTGCTAATGTATTTGACTTCATTCTAATATTGTTGCACCTACACCCTTACCTATATTTATAGATATCTGTAGGGGTATAATGGCAGGATGAATGGATAAATGTAGCACTCTATAGGAGAAATACATTACATACTCTAGCAAGGTGTTTTTTTTTAAATGAATTCTCGAAAAATCGGTTTGTAATGGTGATTAAAAAATGATTTATGCCAACGAGTTTTTGAAATATATCCGTAAATCTTAGTAATTAAGCTTACGAATTTAATTTTTGTGAAATATTCTTGTGTATTGCAGGGAAATATTCAGAGAGAACTTTTGACTCATACAAAAGACATGTAAATATCTAGATTGTTAAGATTGAGTCTTTCAATGTCGCATTCAGGTGTCTCTTAGATTGAAAAGCAACCTATTTTACAAAGCTTTTCAAAGTAAAATGACAGTCGAACAATAAAAACGAAAAACACAATGAGCATGTGATCATCAAATACATGGCATTCTCATACAATTCTGTATTCTTCATCTTTCAATCAAGACTGAATTGCTTATTTCAAGGCAGTTCACTCATAGAATAATCATTAGTTGCATAATTATCACCATCAAGATTTTCTAATACTAAAGTCATCATCAATCAAATATGTTCTTTTCCCTACAAATCATGTAAAAAAATCTTAGAAGAATGTTCTATACATTAGTTATATAATATACTTATCGAGTTTTAGGTGTAGAAGTCGACTCTATTGTCAATGGAGCTTCTAAATCTACTACTATTGTCAAGTGTTTTTACGCTTTACTTCTTGCTGATCCTTAATACTAGCTATGGGTTAATGAATTTTCAAAGTATTAGTGCAGAAACTCCTCCGGAGATATGCAAGTGTAAGAACCTAATAAACGGTTTACTTCGAAAAGAATTCGTAGAAGCTCGGTATTTTGTCGTTTAGAAATCGTCAGCATAGGTTACTGGAAATTTTGAATTCGCCATTTTCTATGATCGCGCTTAATGAGAAGATAATCCAAGATAGTATACATTCGTTAAATACCGTATATGCCACATTGTGCAAAATATTAAGTAATAGATTTCTTGATAGAAAAAACTCACTTCAACCAAGAGGATTCTTAAAGTAAATTTGAAAAATGTTGTCAATGAAAATCCATGCAAATTCAGCTAAAGATGCGTATTTATCATATTGACATCAAAAGAATATTCTAGCTGTTACATCAATTTTAAATATGAGGTATTTATGATGTAAAAAAACAAAGATACTCGAATTTCAAGATATCTACAGTGCTCCAAGTAAATATAGTGATTTCAAGGTGAGTACTCAACGGAATATCATTTTACTACTATGTAACAAGAAATTTTGGATGCTGTGACATCTGATAATTTAAAACACTTTTGCTCCTGAATCTTAAGCGATGCTGCATGTTCAGTTCGTTAATAGAGTGAAGAATCTTTCATAAAATTTTATAGTATAACTAGATAATTGCAAGATTGTGGCATGTTTTAACTGAGAGTAAGCGATCAAAAATTCTTTCATATGCTTAGGACAAGAGTATCTTTTTTGGTGCCTTGTCAAATCTTAACTCAGTAGATAGATACCTTGAATTCAGTAAATTTTTGAAGGCGATCATTCTGTCACACTACAAAGTAAAGATTTCTCTCATTTTCCTTTTTTCATTATTCTATAGGGTTGAGAACAACAAAATAACGCAAGAAAAAAAATCACAAGCGTATTCAAAAGCAATTTTATAGAAAACAATTTTGTTCTGCTACTCTGATTAAGATTTAATAGATACGCCTACATAGTCTTGCGTAGGATTCTTTGATAAAAGAATACACCGTGCTCTCCCCAATCATGACGAAAAAAGAAAATCAAGTTTGCTGTAACGTGCTAGTGGGTGAGTGAAACATCTTTTAAGCAAGATTTTGGCCAAGAGACCAGTCACAAAAATACTAATAGATTTTGAATATTCACGTACAAGATCTTTTGTCAGATTTTACGCACAGATTTTGAAGATCTCGGCAAGAGATACTTGTGACCTTTAATTTTATATCTGGTCTATTGAAATCGTTCCCTATGACCTATGCTGCAGATAACCACATCTCGAGTGCTGAAACCTAGCTCTCCCTTGTTTTTAAGTTAATATCTTTATGCCTAGTCATTATTTTATATCATGCAGTAACTTTCTCAAGATACAGGGACAGTTTAGTTGTCATTGAAATCACTACAGTAAAAATAAAAATAGTAAGGAGTGCCATAAAAATTATATAAACAAATTTCCCCCGAACAATATTCAAAAACCTTCATAGTGCTGATGTCAATAGAAGGTGAAATGAAGTAATTAGCTGCAGAAAAAAAATGATTCGGTATAACCTAGATAATATGTGTGCCTAATTTTTTCGTACGGCTTTAATTTGCGCTTCTAATTGTAGTTTTGCTTATTGATTCTTATTGACAACTATTGAAGAATATTGTTTCTAAAGGCATTGGTACAATGCGGAGCCTTTTTCGTAATTCACAGGAACTACGAAACCCTAAAGGATTCACCTTGAATTTATACGATTTTGTACTTTTGATACCAAACCTGTTTTCGTGCCGAAAATCTCAAAACTTTTTCCTAGAAAGGGTTCCATCCATCTACATCGCAATCCATAATCATGTATAAAAGCATCATTTATTCGATAAACGTTTGATTTTTATACTTAAACATAAAGAAGAAAAGCATTTCTGAATTATTTAACGGCTTAGAATAGTCTTTGTACGAAAAGCATTGAAAAGAAAAACAGTTTCTAAACTGAAGATTATTTTATTGTTGAAAAACATATACTGTGTTTCATTTTATCGCTTTCAAGAAGAAAGTTCTACTTATAGAAAGTGTGAATTTTAAATAATTGCCTATCGTAACCTGACATTACTAGTAATCTTATTCAATAAATGGAGAGGTAGTTATAAAGGAACTCTTATATTCAATCTTTGCGACACTTAACAGATGCTTTGAAATTGTCTCCTAAGTCAATTCCATACAGCATTCATTTCTCTATATGACTGGTAAAGGAGTTTTTCAGTTTAATCTGTTTTTTTAGCGAAAAATTTTAATAATCCTGTGGAATATTTCATCTGTGAAGTTTTATTCTTTTCTTATATGCATTCATTTGTTTAAGGCGATACTGATCCGTGTCGATGTAAAAAAAGCATTTGCCACCATCATTGGATGAGCAATGCCATGCTTTTCATTTCCAATACATTTCCAAGAAATTTGATATTTTAATTCATGAGACAAAACTTTTGCCCTTTTATGTGGTACAATTGTCGGGTGCATATCAGAAAATAAGATTTTTCAAAGACAGACTTGTCACACAGAAGGCTGACGACTATATCATCTTATCCAGAATTGAATTCTGAGCAACATGGCATACACTAGGGATGAAACGGTGACGGTGAAATACGTTTCACTGGTTCATGCGGGCAACCATTTCTAACCTGTATATACTATGTTACTAGCCGGTATTCGCCTAATCCCGCCGGTACAAACCAATAACAACCGAATAGAGTGGGTTTAGAATGCTAGATTAGTTACGGTAAGGACCTGTTACTTTCACCGTTGCATCCATAGTATACACAGTGGCATGCACAATTACGCTTCATTGGCCATTTAGAACGAATACAGTAGAAACTGATAGACTAGTGAGGAAAGAGTTTTTTCTTGGGTGCTTTGAGATGTTCACTATGACAAACTTCAAGTTTGAACAGAATTAATTTTAAATGTTTCATGATTTGTTTTATGCTTTTTACTTGCGTGGATCCATGAATAAGTAGGTTTAAATAGCTTACATATTGCTTCCGCAAAAACGACTAAACTGGAAAACTATATTTGACAGTTTTGCAAAAAAATGAATTCCCTATTGAATGAGTTTTGAAACAGATGTTTTAAATCATTATCTTAGGTGCGTTTAAGATTAAAAAAAAGAACTGCAGTGCCCCGTTATATCTGCTACATCCGTTACAAGTCTTTCATAAGTGCGTTACATTTTGGTCGTAAAGCTGTCTATGCTACTATTTATAAACGTAACTACAATACCTTATCATTCTCTATTTGTTCCATATAACTTTAGTCTAGTTAATTGACTATTACTCCCATCGTTATGAAATGTCGTTTGCATCTGCAAAACTGACAGGTCAATATGACCAGATTTAGGGACGTTGCTAGAATGAATTAAACAATTTTTAAATATGTAATCATATCAATGATGTCGCTTTGATTTTTACTCAAAAACTTGAGAAAAAATAATCAAAAATAACTGATAGGTTTTCATGATCTTGGTTTCACAATACACTTGAAAATATACAACGAATATTCTATGTTCAGACATGTCTCAAGCTATTAAGATGTATAAAAATGCCAATATCTTTTAAATATTTGGTAGGATCTTACTTAAAAAATGTTTCACTTTAAAAATATATGGAAATTACAACGTTTCCTTTTTATTATGCTAAAAGCAGTTCCTATATTTTCTAAATTAGTTAATTCGACAGCAAAAGCATTCATTCTATCATAATAGGATGACTCGAATCAGATAATAATGTATGAGTTGCGATTGTCACAAGGCACTTTTAGCTTTCTGCATTTATTAGTGTACTGATGTATATATAGTTACCTGATTCTATCACGTTTATATATAAGGACGATCGAATTCGAATTCAAATTAGAGCATAGGTGAATGCTGTATGTATGAATGAGTGTGAAAGCAAAATGCGTGATAAAATTTGAAATGCGCGTGTTTTTGTATCTCTCTGGATTCATTATGTATAAGTGGGTGTGGCAGAAGAGTACCCAACGAAATTTGAAATGTGGGTGTTTGTATTTCTCTCTCAATTTAGTATTTAATGACTGATTACTTATAATATAGTCACCGTGAATGCAAGTAAAACTTAATTTATATTTTGACAAGGCTTCATTCCAGTAATTAATAATTTATTTAATGAGGACTAGTTGGATGAATGATCATCAATCAAGTTTCCTGATCTAAAAGAAATTAATTTCAAGATGAAATTCGATTAAATTAAAGTAAAAGACTATTTTTTGATGATTTGGTATACAGAGTTCATCCTCTCGAAGCAATTACTTCATAGACTATTGATGTTCAATTTTTTTTGAATGTGATAGACAATCTTTGAAATGAATTGAGATTGCAAAACTATTTTTGTGACATCCTACTTCGAAATATTTTTCAATTATGAAACCAACAACAATATCTCTTGCTGATTATCTTATTATGTCACTGTGTATTAGCGTATCCTATTCCTTTTTCGCATGATGACATCATGTAGAAGCATATTGACTAACTTGATAGATTTAGGGATGCTCTATTCCAATTCTGGTCAATTCCAATTCTCGGAATTGACTGTAATCGATCGGAATGGGAATTGGAATTTGTTTGACTTGGAATCGGTGCACCCCGAGATAGATTTAATGGAGGGGCACTTCTTTCCTCGAATGTAAGTATGCCATTTTCACGAAGTTGTTAATCATAGAAGCAGTGAAATTATATAGAACTAGAATTTGCTTTCGATTAGTTTTCAATTGATTGTTTAATATAATTAACATAAAACTACACTCGTGGAATTGTGTCGTCGTCTAATCGGTGAAATATCTGATTCCAATTAATGGTGTATCATTCAAAAGAAGCAGCTGCTACAAATTTTCAGGATACATTTTTTTTATCAAAAGAATGACTGTTTATAGTTCCTGCTACTTGATTATCACTATATTCTATATTCTCTAAACGAAACTAAAACATAAAATTTAGAATAGAACTTTCTGTGCTATCCACGTAGATATTAAAGAGAATCTAGTAGCGTACAAAAGCAAATGTAGACGTTAAAATATTCTAATATTTAGTTAAATTGAAGTCAAAAGATTATAGCGAAAAGAAAAGAAACTACGAGATATTCACTGAAAAACCAAATGACTATTGCATTGTTGTGCTTTCATTTTCTTACAAGGCTTGTCTAATTGTCTGTGGGTAGGGACATAAACTCTTTCATCGACAGCGTTCTCTTGAGTGACTTATAGATACATACCAAACATGAAATTAGCGATACTTTCGATAAACACACTTGATTTTATGTGCTCTATAGTGTCCATCAAACCTGGCAGTGTGATCTGTAGACTATAGCCCATGTAGCTGGTCGTTGTATTATCATGTAATTATTGCCATTATTTCCCATTATAATTATCGGCTATATGGAACACTACAGTTAGAGTTCTACATGAAATATAATTTTTATGTATAGTAGAAATCAATTTTAAAAACGAGATGGCATCATAATATGCTGTGCTTTTCGTCGACTTTGACTCGACAAATGCGTTTGGTTCCAGAGAGTAGTACTCGTATCGATGGCTTTTTTTAATATTGCAAGATTTACATAAATGAATAAAAGGGGCTATTTCGATCCTGAACAAAAAGACGATATCCTTTCTGTTCATGCAGCGAAAAAGCTGGATACTTGAATGTGTATTCGTTTTTCATTTTCAATTTTTTCTCTTGGTTATACTCTCTTTTTGATGCTTTGTTTCATGGTCTTGTCACTTTCTATTGTGTTTAATAATTATGCTCTTGAGTAGAAAATTACTCATATGAGGACGACATTCGTTAGTTCAATAAGCCCTATTTTTAATTGAAAAAATATGTTATATTGTGGTTGTTTCTTTTCTTTCATTCGCTATTAACTGGGAGAACTTATTATTCAATTACTTTCATGGAAGCATTTAAATAATTAATTGGTTTATCTTTCGTTGTGAGGTTACGTGCAGACGATTTGAAAATAGTTTCGTGCATCGTAATTGAGAACATTTAGCGGTTTCATTTTTCATCTTCATTTGAGAGTGAGTGGTTTTGTGTCTGAAAACCTTTAATCAGTTCCCATCGTTTCTGAAATGTTTTCTTGGTAACTTCTAAAGGGTTTCAGATAGTCAGAAAATCTGAAATTATTTCTACGTTATATTGGGCTCACCTTTTCTTAATGGAGGACATAGCATTTGAATTTACATCAATTATAGATATCAATAAATCAACCCATTCAACGATTTTTATCTCATCATAACAAATTTTTCTTCAACAATGAGCATTTGAGTACATGCGTCTTATTGAAATATATACATATTGATTCGAAACTTTTAAGCTGTATCACAAATCAAAAGAAGTTTAAAATCACTTTTGCTCATATAAGATATATTTTATCGGTATGCATAACGCAAGTTATCCAATATTGAATGCCAACCCAAGGTCAATCAAAACGGATATCCGTTACGGACCGTTGAGTGGACGCAGTTATACGGACCGTAACATCATTAGAATAGGGCCGCATACGGCCGTATTTTCACAGTATACGATCCTTTATTACTGTGCCCAGAAATAGTAGCGTATACGGAGCCGTATACTGTGAAAATACGGCCGTATACGGCCCTATTTTAATGATGTTACGGTCCGTATAACTGCGTCCACTCAACGGTCCGTATCGTTCGACCTGGGAAGGGCAAAATGATTCAAATAATCGAGATCTAATAAAGCAGTTGAAAATATTGAATATTTCATAAGCAATTTTCATGAGGATCAGGATAGGTTTTTCGAATATAGTTCAATAAGTCACTGCATCCATAAAAGAAATATAAGTACTCGATTATGTTTAGTTGTCGACCAATACAAATTGTTAAATTTGGCTAATATTTATTTTCATTAATTTCGAACGAATTATGACTATATCTGAATACGAAGAAGGTCAACAATCATGGAAAAAACAATGCAACCAAGACTGGAAGTTGACATTGCAATTCCGCAAAATAGACCACTGTGATGAACCATTCCAGCACGAAACATTGAATTATTAATCAAAAGATGAATGCAGAAATACCATTTGTATTTTGTAATAGATAGATGGTATGAAATATCGAGGCTTTCTTCAAAGTAGAAGCCATGGGAAATTGCAAACTCTGTGTATTTGTATAGCATGTATATGCCAAGGGATTAATCATAATCGAACTCTTTAGTAACATAGATGGAAATGGTACTAGGAATCGGGCAGTTCCATACGGCACCGGTTCGGACTTTAGACCACCCAGTTTACCGGTATAAAATAAGTCTATTGCTGGTCTGAGTCCTGTCTACCGGTTTATTACTGTTTCCGTTCCGGTATTCACCATGGAACGTAGCTTACTGTTAAATTTGAAAAGTTTACTCTTGCTCTGCTAAAAGAAAAGCTTTGGAGGAAAAAATAAGATTCCATTGAATTTGACCAAAGTTAATCGATGCCAAGGAATACAAATCTGAGATCCTTTTTGGCAGATTGTGTACTTGAGTTTTTCGTTATGCTCTGGTGCAATAAAATTCAAAAGTAAAATATTTCAGTATGTAGTTTTGAAAGACTACTTGAAGATTTGTCTTCTTTTGCACCCCAATTGTCTTCAATTAAATTTTATGAAAAATGTCTATTTTTCTTCAATACCTTTACTTCAGTGCTAAAAAAGAATATTAAGGAAATTTATGATTCGTGTCGTATTTTACTGGTAGACCGGTTTCATGCCGGTACCGGTCATCAAAAAACTAGACAGGTTCCATCTATTCTTGGCAGTGTGATTTCCGATAGCAATCAATATATCTATCTCATTCTTCATCATAGTTATATTAACGAGATATTGACTCCGTGTTAGATCTTTTTTGACGGATTTTTTCTCGCTTCTGACGATGTTTTTTTAAACTTTCAAACTTCACTATAAGATTTTTCGTTACAATCTGATAAATCACACTGAAATTCGTGCTAATACCGATTCCAATGAGCCCATTAACGAAAACTCTTTCAATTAATCTAAGAGTCAGTGGAACCGAATTTGATGAAAGTGTTTATTATTCCAGCTTTAGTCTGATCGTGTAAAACCGAGTGCTTTCTCACATAAATTTTTAGTCGCTACTTTTACACAAATCTAGGCATGCATCGAGAGGAAAGATCCGTTTTAAGAAAGAGGTATTCTTATTTAAAAGGAGCCTTTAAAATCTTGATAGATTTATCGCGAACTATTAAACATAGCTAGGTGGAACTACTTAAGCCGAATTGAATAAGTAGATCAATCCGAATGAGTGGGAAAACCACTAAATTGTGTCGAGTGTTTTTCAGTCGACGACAGTTTTCGTAAATGTGTTTTTGTATTTGAGTGCATTTTTTAATAAAATCGCCGAAATTCATCGTCGATGAACCAGATTCGGTGAATACCCGTGTCGACGATTACGAAGATCGTCTATGACTGTAAATGACCTCGAAAAAAGCTGTTGAACATCTTATTTTTCTGTAATATATGGCTAGTATTATATGATCGTATGTCGTCGTGATCGTTTAAGGAGCAAGGTGGGTACCGCATACGGATTACTTGTAAGAAAATCGAAAAACTATCGTATTTTTCATCCTGCACCAACGTACACTCTAAAAACATAAGTTTTTTTCTAAACCCACGGAAAATGTTCAGTAGATTTGAAAAAGCATTGACTTGCATCCGAAGGATTGAAAAACGAGTCTTCAGTTCTACGAAACTTTCAAAAGTTCTTCCCCCGGGCATACGAGAACAACCTTCTGCTATAAAACCTTTTTCTAGGTTCCGTACACCAGAAAAAGGTTTCGCGAGAAAATAGGAAACCGTTAGAGTTTATAATTAAATTCTCATGGACTTTTTACTAAACCCCAATCGCTTCGTACTAAACCATTGAAATTGACTTTGAAAGTCAAAAGTTTTGGGATTTTCTTGTGAAACCTTTTTCTGATGTACGAAACTTATAAAAAGGATTCATAGGAGAAGGTTGTTCACGTATGCCCCAGGGTGAAGGATCTTTCAAAGTTTCGTAGTACTGAAGAATCTCTTTTAAACTTTTGGATGCAAGTGAATACTTCTTCAAATCTAACGGCCCTTTTTCGTGGTTCAGTACATACCTATTTTTCTTTAGTGTATATTACTATATCTGCGACACGGAGAATAACGATCTTAATACTGAGTCATGTATTTGGTCGTATTTCTCCGTATATGATCATTGACGGCCGTGCTTCTTCGACGTGGATGGGAATGGCACATTCCAATCGTGAAAAACAAGCAACATCCACACTCTAAACTCATATAAAAAAAGACAAACAATTTCCTTCTGACTGTCGGATTACGATCGATACTGCTCCAGTATTTTATTTTGATCGTATGAGCTCGAGTTCGATTCCAGATGAGTTGTAATTAAAATTAATAGTGCCGTTCACGACTTGCAGCGTGACATTGTCTTTCAGATAATTGTTACATGTAGTGGCAAGTTAAAAAGGATAAAAGTGAACCTATAGGGATTGTTTCGAAAATAAATGCAAGGAATAATTTAAAAAGCGATTTTATTCTTTCTTGGTTAGATTTAAATGAACATATTTATAGAAAATGAAAAACGAGCACAAAACTGCGTCTATGTACGACGTTTTGTCGACGATGAAGATGATCTGTGAAAAATATTAACAAATGTTTTGAATTCGATAAAACTAAAAGTAGCTTACAATTTTATCAAGCGTGATAAACTATCGACAAGAACATCCATATGCTTGAGCTTTAGGAATAAATATAGATGAATCAGTAAGAGGAAAATGGTTCTAAAATAAATTATAATAACTGATAGAATTTGAAATAAAGTGAATAAAGTTCTCATACATAAAAAGAAACAAATAAATGATTCTGTTCGGATGAGAATGCACCGGTGATGAATCATGATCTAAAAGAACAATAATGTAATAATTAGGAAGATTTTTATTCAGCGTACCTTTCTCATCAAGATTCATCGTGAGATTCGGTGATATAATACCAAGCGCATCGTGCCGACTTGTACGGCGACCACATTGACTGTTCGGTAGCGGAACAGCTAACGTAACTTCATTTTGATTTATACGATTTCTTTCTTCTAATACAAAAAAGATTTCTTATCGAATACCTATCGTACTATTTACCTCTCTGATAATTACTAACGAGATGAAGACGATTATCTAGAATAAATCTATTTTACTTCAACGCCAATAAATATGAACTCTTTGGCATACTCAAATCTTTAATACTTTCTGACGAGGCTGAATAAGCATTTCTCTCGATGATTTCTAAAAAATAAATCAACATTCTTTAAGAACAACGTTGATAATACAGAACAAGAAATTAGCCCGAACGTTTTATAAAGCCTAGAACCGCTTTACAAAAGCGAACATGAGCGGTGACACGTAAATTAGTTGTTGTTACAGATGTTTGTACCAAACAATAACGTATAGCAAGAGAAAATGTATCACTATATCTAACGCCATCGTTGCATACTTCCGTTTCAACTATATAATAAGAGCCAGCTTCTTCGTGTAAAATTGTCTAGAATGAAGAAAATTCTTTGTGAAATGGTATTGTCTTTTATTTAGTTTTGGTTACTTTCTCCATGCTTTTAGCCTACACGCGAAGAAATCGTCTCTTGAAAAACATTACTGAATTGTAATTCTATTTAATTACGAAAGTCTATAAGAAACTCAGTCACGTATTTCAACGGGACATTTTTCGTGCATGGCCTTTATTTTTGTATCGACAATATTTGACCCAGTCTACCAGAGTAGATGACTAATATTGTTGACGTTCGGCCAGCAAGGAAGTTTTATTACATCGGCTGTCCAGGGTGTAAGCATTTCTCTGTGTTTCACAAAATGATTTTTCGAATCGTTTATTCAAAACATTTGTTTTTTTCTTGTTAAACGAAACCATTAGCAACAATTCAAAAAAAAAGAACTTGCTCTTAAAATAGATGATAATAAATTTTATAAGTGTTTCAAAACAAGTTGAAAATTTTCAAGATGAACTTTTTCCGAGAATAGAGCACGGATGCATGCGTGTTGAATTCATACACCAGCTCGAACAATTTTGTATCATTTATTTTTCAATTTTTATACGGCTTTCAAACTGCATATGAAAATTTATATTTGAACCTATTGAAAAATGACGCTTAACAAGAAATAAAAATAAATATTTTGAATCATGTTATGATATGTCTTCCTATTAATGATGCCGATTTTGTTTAGTTATTTCGTCGTAGAATTGCAGAATCCAAGGAAAAAATACTGTAATTAAGCGTCCTGTTTGTACTTCTAAACTATGGCATAAAATGGCATAAATAACTATCCTTCAGAAATTTGTAGTTATTTCAAATCTGCTATTAACCTAAGTTACGGTATATTAGCTAGAGTCCTACCTGGGCAAGTCTATCTTAAAATAAAATCCAAATACTTCGGTGTTTGTCACTTTTGGCATATATGAACGCACTATTTGGGCTTTATTGTCAGATAGATTTATACAGATCAGACTGCCATTAATACCCCATAGTACAGGTTGATATTAGATTTTAAGTAGCTACACATTTCTGAAGGAAAGATACAACTAGTTCGAAAGTACAGGTATTGCGATGAAGTACTGCATTTTTCACATCAGCAAAATCTTTCCACATTTAATATGTACATGTGCTATTTAAAACAAATTGGAACTATTTTTGACCTATGTTGGTAACTCTCTATTCGAAACATATTTTAAAGTACGTAATGAGACACAGTATAAAACGAGTATTTTGATCTAATGAAAAATGACGAAAATTTTCATATTCAGGAATGAACAGTAACTCATAACTGTTCTGTGATTTCGGTACAAACAGGATTTCATGATTAATAGCTGATTTCTTTGAACTGAAAACAATAGTGAGGATGGCTGTCTAACAAGATTTCGCTTTATCTCTTCTGTAACTGATCATATCATGTCCTACTTGTTTTTCACGTGTTGAAATAATTCCTTTTCCAATTAATGTAGATTCATACGGTACTTTGTAAGTTAGATTTCGTTCCTGACATTTTGTTTGTTCATTCTTAGTCCATTCAGTAGCAGCATCATCTAAAGCAGTAATACCTTTTATAGGACTTTAAAACGTCTTTGATTAATCTAGCGAACCATAAATACGTTGGGCTTGTCTATAAGTTCGAACGAATTCATTGTTACCAAATATTAAATCAAATAATTTATCAATCATTAGATTATAAGTACGTTCAACTAATTGTTTATCATAATGTGAATCACAAGGGCATCTGCTTCTATAATTCATGACGCGCTCAGTTGATGATGATCGTAGATTCGTTTCCATATCGCTATCAGGATTATACATTGGACCAGGATGTAAAAATTGATCATTTCTTTTTGCTTTCTTCATCGATTTAGATGCTTTAGTGGAGCGATGAAGAACTTCTCCTAATGCTTTGTTATTATTATTATCATCATTAACAGCTGAGACTATCTGAATAGTTGAATTCAAAAGAAAAAACAATGACACTTGTTAATGCATTGAATTAGTTGTGACAACGAATAAAAATAAATAAAAACTCACGTTCGTTGTCGATTTAACACGCTTTCTCAGTGAAAGAGCCATGTTGCCAAAAAAGAGACGACTACTGCTTCTATGCTAGTTGCTATTGAGCGCGTATTGACTTACTACAACATGCTTACGTCACAATAACACTTTTTTTTTCTTTCATTTTATTTTCTTATATCGACAGCAGGTAAGAGAAAAAAAGGAATATTAATGGAGCACGTGAGCAGTGTTTAGAAGGCTAAAGCATAATAAAAAAAGAAAGAAGTCAATTATTAAAAAAAACGTAGAACGAATAAAATCGATGGAAGTCATGCAGACACTACAAAACATGATTATTATAGTCGACAAGTAAATAAACTCAATCTATACTGGTAGTTACATTGCATTAAAAGCCTTAACTCATAATAGAAAAACTTTCGAAGTTGTTGAATGGCCGATAGTTCAGTGAACAAGGATGAAGCGGTGCATGAATAAATCTTTTTCTATTTTTCTAACTGAGAAAAAAAGCACCAAGGCCGTTTTACTTCTGTTTGAATTGTTTTTTAATTTGGAATATAGAGAAGTAAAAGAACAGAAAAGTAAAATTTTTTATACTAAGAGAGTACTTCAGTCAGAAGAGGCAGATACTACAGTAGAATAAAAAACAGTAGATATGTTCATTTCTACGTAGCCGATTTAACGTGGCTTCAGAGTACACCAATCAATAATATAAATTGTATTTCTTTTTCTTACGAATTGTGTCGATAAGTTGTAATTTTTCGTTCTAATTTCAAATATTTGCTTTTTGATATAATCACGAATACGAAAGAGAATTTTTAATAAGATCTCGTTTCATACCAGCTTCAATTTTAAATAGGGTTGCATGTGATAGCACTTGAACATTTCGATTAGTAGAAGAGCCAGGATTTTGGACTGACAGGGACTGAGTCACCACTCACCTACCTTTGAACTCACCCTAGAAAATAAAATACATAGATCTTTCAAAAATTTTCTAGAGGCAGGGTAGGGGAGTGAAGCTCCTTCCAGCTATCCCTCTCCTAGCTCTGCCAATAATTTCGATCTTCGTCAGCCGATGAGTTCCGTTGATTTGAACGTCGTCTGATGAATTTTTATGTGTTAAAATCGAAGTCAAATGATGTCAATTCATAAATAACTTTTTTCTAAAAATTTATTCGTTTATTACAAATTCATTTGATTACTATCTGATTTATTTATGATGATGGTGTGGATGAGGATACTTGCATCTTCATGTTGACATTAATACATCTATATCATACTGTAATCAATTAAGATGCGCATCGAGCGTGTCCATCAACTTTAATAATGATTAGCTAGGGAGTAGCTAATGTATGTGCTACCTGCACATTTCGTTACTAAAGTAACTGTTCTTAACACAAATATTACCTTTCACATAGAATTTGATTGCATTCAATTTCGATTTTTTTGGTTAGGTGATTATTCGATAAGAATCGAACTTTCCATCTAATCTTGTGGTATATTAGTAATGCAGGATGAATACAAACATTTAATTAGTAGTCCTTGAAAATTAGGATAATTCATCCACAAAATAAATACTTCAGTAAACAAATAGCCATAGAAATATCTTCAAACGATGATCTATATCTAAAATGATGAATTATTGTGACATTAACTCTACTATCTACAGTTCTTATAGGCATTGAACTAACACCTTTGCTACGTACAAAAATTGTATCTTTCTTAATACTGTCGAGAATAGTTACTCAATAAATTGTCTCATGATTACTGAAGCTGATAGACTAAATTTGATTTCAGAAATGGATATCGTATATCCACGAAAGCATCTGATTTATGTTAAAATTTAAAATTTAAAACAAAAAAAAACAGAAGCAATCATTCGTCTTTGTGAAAATAAGGTAACAAAAGTAACACACATATCAACCTCTCAACTGATTTATATTCATACTCTTGGGACTGCCAACAATTAATGAAACAACTTACACTAACTAATTTACGATTCTCTGTCGACTTATCAAACTCAAATATTTTACTAATCAATCTATATTCATGTCTATCAGAGTTTTAATTGTTAATATTAGGAAGTTGCTAAATACATCTTGATCAGTTACTATTGATTGAAAATAAAAAAATATCGCGTCGTACCAAGAACTACACGTACATGATATAATATCTCAACCTTCAGGACCAATGTAATATCTTATGTATGCATGAAGTTTAACAATTTACTTAATTATATAGGCGTGTTTATTGATATATAAAATTGAGTGAAATCTGATAAAACTAATGAAAAATGTTTTCAGTCTCATCACGAAAAAGAAAACCAGAAATGATTCCTTGGGAATCGTTTTTCGGCTTATGCATGAGTTAGATGCTAAAATCTTAAGTAGATATAATGTCCGAAATTATTTAAGAATATCAAGTAAATCCCATATTTTCCCTCGTATTGCACTCGTCTCTCCGTTGAAATTATTTGTAATAATAGAGAACACGTAACGATTGACATAGCCTGCATATGATAAAGCATTATGAATATATCCACTTTTCATACGAATTCCATTAATCATAGGTAGTGCACGTTCGAACCATGGAAACCAAGAATCTCGCTGTTGAATATTATATAAGACACGTGCGATAGCCCAAGTTGTAATGCGATTTTCAGGTGATAAGCCTGATCCGTCTGTAGTTGCTACTGCTATCTCTTCAATACCATGTACAGTTTGGCAATAGAGTGGCAATACACGACTAGCAGTAACATTGTTCATCTTTCCTATTGTCTTCACCAGAACTTCTCCATACATATTTATACTGGATTGCTCAAATGCATAGATAATCTCCCGCATAGGTGGGGATTCATGTATATCGAGTGTTGTTCGATTCGTGACGTTCATTTCTTTATGATAAATGATTCTGATAGGTGTAGCGTTTGACCATTGCATACTAAGACGTAGCTCATTAGCAATATATAATGCTGAATTCGGCACAGCACCACCAATAGAAAAATTCTTTGATGAATCAATACCTAAGGAGCCACGTAAATACCCGTATATCCCATCGGGAGCCAAATATAAATTTGCAAGATCTCCAGTACCTGCAGGACCCGTAGTGAGTTCATTAATTAATATTACCGATGGTGGTAAATTATCAACATAGACAAGAGTGACAGGATCACCAATAGCTGGACCAGGCGAGAGAAAAATATGAAATTGATTTTCGCGCCAATTCAATGCACTACTACCTGTACCATAGTAGTTCCTGTACATATGCAATTCATCGACATGAAAAAAGTATTCCTTTTAATTTACCCTATGTCTCCCCATGGATAACCAGATGGTATGGTTTGTGTTAGATCTGGCCACACCGTTAAGTCCAATATAATACCACGGCAATGTTTTATTCCTTTTCCAGCGATTAATTTCAACCAACGTTGCATAATTACTTCGCCCTTAGTTACATTCCAGCGCCAGCTTCCTAAAGTAGGATCTCCACTTCCTATGCATTGAAATGGAACAAAGAATGTATAGGAAGTGTCCTTTGAGAAACATACTAACTTACCCACAATATAAATATATCCATTCAAAATACCGAATGCATCTATACGTCCTGAGTATTGTAGTAAAGTTTGATACCGATAATCGATACCTAAATAGTAAAGTGCAGCTGCACCAGTAACAGTCTTTAGAGTTGATGCAGGTGCTAGGCCACCATCTTTGTTAAATGAGAATTCAATAGATCCTGTAGAATTATCAAGAATAGTAAGTGAATAAGTAGCATGTAATAATTGAGAATCTTGTGTAAAACTGGTCCACACGATTGAAAAATTGGTATTGTTCAAAGCATATGTCTGATATTCAACACACAGAAAGAGAAAAATCGAAAGAATTCTCTAGAAATCAAAATTAGGGTAATTTTTTTCGGTATTGAAATACTATGTTGTATGTAAGTATCTTACCATTGCTCACTACTTCTGAAATAGTAATATTACTGGTCAAGTTATGAAAAAAAACCGGGAATATTTTAATAAAGTTTCTTTTTTTGTAAATATAATCGTCAATGAGTGTCAAGCGAAATCGTATGAGATAGATAAAACTATTTCAATATTGGATATCAACCCGAGTCCTACGAAAGAGAAATCATGTTTTTCTTCTATCCTGCGTCATATTCATATTAGCTTTTCACTTAATCGTATCAACAGCACTCAACATGTAAGCCGATCAAAACTTTACCAAAGAAAATTGATCCCGTCAAAGCTATCAGAAATATCATTAGTTTTGAAAAATAAAATAACAAAATATACATTGCAACTAACAAGTATTTTTTCAACGCAACATCACCAATATATATGTGTTGGTAAAATGTTCGTCGACAGTTAACTCACAAAGAAGTATTTCGAACGAATCAAAAACTATGAAATAAAGAGCGAGAAATTTTTATTTTTATTTTAAAATAGTTTCTTAACATTTTGTTTCAGTTTTTAATTCGAAAATCATGCAATAATCTTTGTCAATTGAAATAAAAAAACAGTTGCTTTGATAGAACCGTAAGGTGAAAAATTCATTCATCATGCTTGGTTGTTTTAAATTCTTTGAGAGCACTTTATTAACCTCTCGTTATGAACATGCTATACATTGTTGACATTTCACGCTTTATGTAGTGGAGACTTTTCTGGAAAATATGATATGCTACTGATTAGATTGTACTTTTTTGTTGAAGTCAAGTTGCAAATATTCTTTTTCTCCACACATCCCTTCCAATATAAATTGTGTTCACGCGAATAAGTCGATCTTATAAAAATGAACAATAGCTTATCTTTTTTTCAAATTTTAGTGTCGAATTCTGAACTTATGAATACAAAAACTATTTGCCCATGTTGATTTTTCCTCCGACTGAAAGATTAGTTTATATATGTTAACGAAAAGCTTGGAGAAAGTCTCAATATTCTTATGCCAAAAACAAATAGAATAATGTCGTCGCTTTTCACTTCATTAAAAACACTTCATTTCTTCCCGTTTAATGTCGAAGAAAAATTCCTTTCTAAGAGCTTTGACATTATTCGTTTGAGAGTGTTAGGAAAACATTTCAACAATTTCTAATATTTCTACGCTAAAATTAGTAATTTTTGTTGAAATTGAAAATGAAACAAGTCTGTTTCCACAAACAATGAATCTAGTGACATATTCTAGAAGTCATAACATCGGTTGCAAATTTTTTATTCCTATTTTCACGTAATTAGAACAAAATCTTTGAACAACAACTGATTTCTATTTAAAAAAAAAGAACAAAAAAGACATAGAGTTGATTAATGTCTACATCAATGTTGATCTGGTAGGTGTACATCACAACACATTCCTCTCGAATGAGTCTGGAGCATTTTGAACATAAGTAAATGATTGTACACCTGTTTGATGCTGCCGCTGAGCATAAACAACTTCCCGAAAGAACCGAAAAACATTCGAATCCGTATGACCGATCGTTAATGCCGAGTGTTCAATTAAAAAACGCATGCTAACAAGAAATTGATCAAAACCAATACGAAGAAATGGATCAAAACAATTCTGTGGCGCCAATACATTGTAGAGTATTTCTCGTCCACGCAAGTGTTTTCTTGCATACGGTTCATCACTACCTGATGACTTTGAATTTGCATAATCTTGAATCGATGTCATAACAGATTTTTCATCTGTCATAACAAATATGTATGAAAACGTTTTCTTCTGACGTTGTTCTTCATCAACAATACCTTTAACATAAAATGAAATATTACGCCAATGATTATGTTTATGCCAAAATGAATCTTCAACCGATTTATCTCCTCGACGAATATATAAGCCAGCAAGTTTATCGAATAAAGTTATATTGCGATGCAAGGAATATTTATCAGCTAAATAACTTGACCAATATTCAGTCAATATTCGAACACCGTATTCAATACGTGGAGAATTTCGTGAACCAAAATATAACACGAACATATAACGAAGAAATGAACCAAATACATAGTCCTTCCATATTAATTTGTAGTTACCATTATTTGGTAAAAGATCAGTAGAAAATGCATCTGGTTTATTTCTATTGATCCATTCTCCAATGGTAACATTTTCCTCATTTTTGGGAGCATAAATATGTTCATTAGAATGATCTGAAAGAACATTTATTGAAGAATCATAAGAGACTGATGTTTGTTTTCGATCGAATAACCATTTTCGTATAGGTACATGATGATAATCTAGTTTCCAAAACTCAGTCGATAGCAAAACACGATCTATTTTACTATTTGCATTCTTATGCAATTCTTGACTATTTAATATATGTAATGCATTTGATTCTACCTCAATAAGAGTCTTTAAAGTATTCATTTCAGGATGATATTCATATGCTGAACAAATTGATATTGGTAAAAAATAACGATTAATACCTTGACCAAAGAAATCATCCACTTGACCACGAGCATTTGAAAATCGACTTCCGCGAAGTACAGCTATACGTGGCGTATAAAGAGTTTGACCGAATTGAGCTATAAAACAAAGTACTCGACTAAAAAATCCTGACCAATGTTGCTGTAAAAGAAAAAGTGATTTTGCACGGCATGTACTTAATATTTTCACTTTATTCATGGATGTTTTTTCAAGAGGATCAACATTAGGAAACTGTTTATGAGTAAGATAATTTAGTAAACCATGTTCTGCCGCTTCATTCCATCGAACATCATCTTTTTCATCTAACCATAAAATAGGAGTAGATAATTGACGAAATAATTTTTCATTGTACAACAAAGTTTTAGTTTGTAATTCATGTTTGAATACTGGTTGATTAAGTTCACTTGGTGAAATTCTACAAATAAATTTTTACTTGTTAATATGATAAATTTTTGTATATTCTTTGCTTTATGAGTATATTCAAGGTCATTGTTCATCAACAATGAGTCAACGTATAAACGTAGAAGATATGTAAATATTGCAAAAGAAAGAAACAATGTTTTTTTGCTTCTCAATAATGAAAAAATATTGTTGCAATACTTGAAAGAGTTTTCAAAAAAAGAATAGAAAAGAGGAAATGTAAACATTGGAAAATTTTCTGATTTTCACTTAATATATTGATTTAGTTCAGTAACCTGAGACTTATCTTTTACCCGAGTGAAGGAGATTGTAATTGAACAAGTTCATTATATATAGGTGTATCTATTAAAGTTGATGACAAAGATTGTAAGTTTTTCTTGTTGAATATTGGCAAAGATGAATTATTCGCATTGTTTCTATAGTTAGAATGACTAATTGAAAATAACCATCGCAAAAAAATTGTATACACGACGATAATCGTAAGAATAAAAACCACGCACGTTCGTTTTGTTGACATTCGATACATCATGATTAGTTCATGGTCTATGTCACACATTACCCGTGAATATTGAATGTATTCTTTTTGCCATTGTGATATACGTAATAAAATTTAAACGTGTGCTTGCTTTTCGTCTCGTCTTCCGACATCAAACATCATCAGAGTAAAAAGAGGAATAAAAAGCAGCAACAGTCAATTAACAAAGTTCTATTTGTTGAAGATTTTTCCGGTTAGTTGTACTGAAATTTTTATGAACTGAATTGAAATTACATATTGAAATTAAGGAAAAAGCAGTTACTTTTCATTTTCTTACTTGCTCTATCAAATTAGTTCCTTTTACGGACCCACAATTTATATATTGAGTAGAAACAAGATTCGTCTTTATCATTACTCTTTATTGCGCGCAAAGTTACTTGGGATATATACTAACGATAGAATTTTGAAATAGTTATTACTATTTCTTTGTAATTGATACGTCTTAAATTGATGAAGCAAATAATTATACTCGTATAACTTAGTTTAAACAGATGTTCAATTGTTTTAAGAGGTAAAGAATAAAAGTATGACATTTGCAAATTTATTTTACTTTCACATTGTATAGTTTTTAATGGTGAGAAATGATTTTACTGTCGTAGTCGTAAATTCACTTTAAAAATGCCTTCCGTTTGCCTCGTGTCTTCTTCTGATTCCGTCAATTTGAAACTTCGAGTACTTTTAACGAAATTAAAATAAGTCTTTTTCTTTAAATAAATAAATAATTATAAAAAGTATTTTACTCTTTATAATAAATAACCGATCTAGCTACTTATGTTATGTAAGAATTTTCAAATTTGTTTCCAATGAACACTCCAGTAAGAACAGTATTCCTCAATGAGAACAATACAATTCGATTGAAGAAGTCTTGACAGTGTTCCAATACGATCTCGAATAACACTCAATCTTTCGATGTCTTAAGCTCATTCAAAAACAAAAAGTATCAGTTATATCATTGACTTTATTTAGTTCTATAGATTTTAGCATAGATATAGATGTGAAACAGAATCCTTTCTCACAATCTATTGCTAATATTGTTGTTTTTTTACGCATGAACTTATGATAATATCTCCTATTTGATAAATATAATCATCATTATTAAATTTCGGGAAAACTTAAGTACTTTAAAATGACAATTTAAAACTATGCACCTGCAGTTGTAAACTACCAAACATGACTCTTTTTTTTTAATTATATAATTGTGTTGAAAAGCTGAACACAAATGATTAACTTCAATTGTGCCTATCTTGTCCACTCCGATACACAAATGAGATTTAATCATAATAGCTAGCTGACGTCTGAAAAAGAATTAGTTTAATACTGTATTACATGAAGCCACCCCTATTGATCAGCTATTCTATCATTAAAACTATTTAAAGTAAAAGTAATTGTTACAGGTTTTCCAAAAGAATACTTTGAATATCGTCATATGTGACATTGGTAGTAAAATTTGCTGTTGAATTAATAAAAAGTTAAGAAGCTACATGTTCTTGGTGACTATTTGGAATTGAAGCATTAATAGTAGTATGGTCTTAATAACACTATACGAAACTGAATCGATGTAGACAACAGTATTCTCGATTCTAAAAGTATTCGATTCTAGCATGCACCTTTATTTGGTGGTGGGGGTGAAATCAGATCTCTAGCATCTACTTCAACAGATTTTAAACCAGAAAACTGAAACAGTAGATTTCATTGAGGAGAGTACAACTCTCCTTGCAGCACAATACTTTGAGTGAGTACTGGTCCTAGTGGAATTTTTCGATGCAACTATTAGCATCTAAGCAGATTTATCGTCATGGGTTGTCAAAGCTGAATTATGATCGTCTTGCTAATTTTTACACTGCATTACAAATGGATATGTAGGACAAACAAAATCTAAAAACACCTCTTGAAGGGAAGATTCGATTATTCATCGATTGAAGGAACCATAGAAGGTCGATGAAATTGCAAGTACAAAATAGTATTCGTTTCTTTCGGATGTTAATATTTTACGAAACAATATTTTTCTATGGCATCAAAGTATTTCTTTGTAGATTCTTGTATTCAAATCTTTTTAAGGAAAAAATGAAATTCTAAGCCAAAATTCAACTAAAACTAGCACTATTCCACTTCAAAACAACATTAGAGTAAATTCTATCACATTTATACTAGTTTCATCAAGGTGTTTGCACGAACTCAGTGTGAGCTCAAACAGCGGGTATCGATTCTTATGGTTACTTCGTAAATGTAACTCTGCAGGTAAATATTGTATTGTGAAAACTTGATTAACAACATGATCCTACAAATTGCTACAAACTATTCTGAAGGAATCATACATTTCTATCATGTATGAAGAAGTCAACTTTGTATCCATCTATTATTATTAATCTATTGAATTTACACGTATTCAACTACCCTTTCTGGAATTTACACGACATTGATTTGTTATACTTTTGAATTTTCAAAAAGAAGCAATGATTCATAGTTAGATGAAGTTCATAGTACGGTTCTACTCAGAAGTGATAACAAAAAAGCGTATCAGATTATCTTTCTCACGAAAAAAACAACTGAACAAAAACTATTCTTGAAACACATTATCGTTTCTTTAATTGAGTTGTGATACGAATAACAAAATGTAATTTTCATTTTTAATAAAACTCAAAATGTATTTCATTAAAAACAAAACTTGAAGAATCAATGGCAAACCTACATTCTTTAATGCTTAATTTTTTTCAATAAAACACTATTCAACAAATATCATATCGGATCAATTTTGAAATACCAAAGACTTTGATTAATCTTCTCAATATTATAATCTTTTATATAATACATGCGAATAAAACAAAAAAGAAATGAACAAAATCTAATAAGACAAAGATACAAACACTGATTCAAGCATTGAACAAAAAATCTGACGATTGACGAAAAGTAAAACAAGAAAAAAGGATTAGTTTCAATCTACTGCTCATAGACAAATACTTCACAAAGAACAGCAGTAAATAGTTTATTCCATCGATCAGTAACACCATCAGCTTCAATATAAACAAAACGGCCACGTAATTGACGTTGACATTGAAAATGAAGACGAGATGATGAAGTCAATGCTTGATCAGTACGTGTTATAAATGAACATAAATTAGCATCGTTAAAACGATATTTACGTGGTCGATAATGAACATAGACATTATATCGATCTAAATTAGCTAGATAATCTCGATAAATGGGCGATGAGGCTGATGCATTTTCGGCTGAAATATTTTAAGTTTCAATTATAAAGTTATTCTATTGTTGTTTTCTTTTTTAATTACCTTTATTATTACCATGCCATGTTCTTAACAATACACCAGCTACATTTGTTACACGACCTAAATCAACCATCCAAACAGGTTTTCGCACGAAGTAATTATCAATGGTAGCACATTTTGACCAATCTAATGATTCTTCTAAACCATCAACAGCTAATGATGGATCTCCATTAGCTTCTCGTGCACTACGAGACTTTAAATCACTAGCAACGTTTTGTTGTTGACGACGATTTCGATCATTTGTCCATGTTTGTTTTTTATACGCCATGTTTTCCACTAAAGATAGATAAGTGCAATGTCAAATGTATATCCTTTCGATTGAAATAAAAGAAAAACAAAGTTATTTTACCGCATTGAGCTTCACTATTTACACGAAAATAGCCTGGAAAACAAGGACCTAAACAATCGTAGATTTTCTTAATTTTAGTTTTTACAATGCAAAAAAACTTAATTACCTTGATGTGGACATCCTAAGATAGCTGCTCGCATACTAACATGATTATGCCATTCAGTTGGATGTAAACGAACAAATCGAGCGAAGAATGGTTCATTCAAAAAATGAATACGTTCACTATCACGATCATTGTTTGCAGAGAATTCCTATCGTGATGATCAGAATTTATTTTGATAAGGTTTAAAATAGATTCAAAGACAAACTTTTGGTTCAATTTGCATTTTATCTTTGTAATAAACCCATAAACGTGAGTCATTTGAAAATGAAACTTTATATTTTGTAACCCATTGATCTTGATATGTATCACCCCGACCCTTAGTTATCAACGACGTGACAATCGATGGATGACCCAAATCAAATTCAAGCCATTGATCTTGTTCTAAAAATAAGTAATAGCAATTGAATATTAAAAAAAAACATTTTTCATATTTGGCTATTTTTGTTTTTCATTGCATTATACTGACTATATCGTTTTCTTGAACACCATCCCTTATTACTCATTATGTAACCATCTTCTGGTTGACATGATGCATGACGGCGATATGGCCATGATGTTGATGCACTGATTTTTCCATATGGGGGTAGACCTAAGTATTGCTTACATTCTAAAACAAGACCACACAATTCAAAGAAAAAGTATTTGAAAAAAATTGAATGCAACGTTAAAACTTAAATAATACCTTGACATCCAATAATTTCTACACGTAATGAAGGATGCACATGCCATTGTATTGGATGAAATTTAATAAAACGTGCGATAATTGGCTCGTCAAAATAATTATGACGAACCGAGTATGAATCTGTATTGGCAGAGAATATCTATCGAAGAGAAGAAAAATAATACTTATTTAATTGCTAAAAATGGACATAACATCTTCTAATATTTGTCATAATCTCCTTGTCAACAACAAAATCAATACGAATATCTAGCAACGCTTCGATTGCCGACAAAGTATAGACGTGTGTAAAATAGAATGGCTTCACACCAAGCATATTTTCATTTCTTAGCACTGGAGTCTAGCATAGATCGTAATTAAATGATATCGGATAGAAAGCTCCTGCTGTTTAACGTTGGATTTTGCGTCAATGCATAACAAAAAACAGGTCTTACATATGATTCTATTTGCTTCGTGTATTGAGAGACGCTCATAATGTACATTTATGAATCGATGACTAATGAGGGGTTATCGATCTTAAATCTTAGCTCGTTGTCTTTTACGATGTGAATCTTTGAGAGAATGTACAATTCATCAATTAAGATTAAAAAATGTGAAGAACAAATGAAAAATCATTATCTAACCAAAAATAAAATAATAATATAATCTTTCCTGTCAATCCTTCTAATAATGAAGAACTTCTTCTAAAAAGCAATTCATGCCATCAGCAAATATGAACACCTGCATATAGAACGAATACAGTTGATTGATTGTGATTAATCAGGATCGTTCAATAGTTAAAAGAGTTCTATTTCGACAATAACTAAAACTCATCGAAGTTTAGAAGTGAAGCATGACTATAGATGACCTATTGAAATCTCAAGAATTGGAATCATCATTGCTTCTTTTTATATTTGGATTAGTACGACCAATGGCCGTTTGCAACATTCTTCAATGAAGCATATTTCCGAATTACAATATAGACGAGTAAAAGAATAATTATTTTGATTTATCTCTATAAACAAGTCAAAATGTTCTGTTAAACAATCTGATTGAAAATGAATCAGTATTGCATTATTCTACTATGAGAAGTTTCAAACTCATCGAAATATATAGTTTACAACTTAGTTGATGTTTAATGCACTGATTTTAAATGTGATAACGACACTAATTATTGTCCTACTTGACAATTTTAAATACAACTAATAACTTCAACCTAATAGATTTATTTATGCAGTCGCCCAAGTTAATATTTTGTTTATAAAAAGAAGACAGAGTATGATTCAATGTAGTCTGTGTGATCGTTATCAAAGCTAGAAGATTGTATTCGCAACGATGACAAAATGCTAACAACAACAAAGCAGACAGAGAATTCTATCTCAATTATAAACATCAATAAACTTAAAAGGAAATCAAAATAAATCACATGAATATCCCTTAAAGAAATTCAATATTGAGAGAATAAGCTTCGTAGCGAGGACAAGAGTGTAACACCCCAATTGGGCTCATGAAACAGATAGTTATAGCACCAAGATTGAATGCAGTTGGTACTGTCTAATGAAAAATCTTGGTTTTACCATTGCTGATTGAAACTCTTTTCTATTGTTTCAAACTGTCAATCAACTATTGTGTATTGTTTAATCATACCTTTTGATTTCCATATCGATCAACAAGGTATTGCCATCGGAACGCATCTGTACTGTACGATACCATAAACGACATAACAAATTCTTCTTTATTGGCTCGACCTTGCGTTAATACACCTGATATCTAGAATAAGATATTTCCGTTGTGCTTCAACTAGACATTAATAATGTAAACAACAAACTAGTCTACTAACTTTAGCAGATATACCCAAATCAATCTGTAACCATTCTGAATCTGATTTATGTCGAGCACACCAAGCGCGATTAGCTGATTGATACAATCGGGCATTTTTTTCATGACAATCGACATCCCAAAGTGTTGACGATGCTGTTATTTGCCAATCACGTATTTCTCCACTAGTCATACCTAGTGGACCATTACATACTAGAAAAAAAAATATATATATATAAAAGTATTAAATAAAATCATAGAACTCAGATATACCTTGAGTACTAGCATCAATAGATTTGACAATGATCAGAGAATAAATAATTAAAATCATTTTCAATCTTGTACGAATTTTCATGTGTGCAATCATCTAAATAAAGTTGACAAGAATATTTTGATTTGTCGTCTATTATAGTTCCCGATCAACATATCGGTGCATACAACGAAATAAAAACAAATACTGAAGAAACGAATTGAGACATTGTAATTAAACGTAAGGCGTGTCCAATTTCGATATAAAAAATAGTGGCATAGTGATCAATAGAACAACAATTATCATCATTGTCGCGACGTCTGACAAGTGTATGATATTGAGTCAATCGCATTTTCTTCTTTTACGTAGAAAAAAAGCCTTTTTTTTCTCAAATATTAGGAGTATCAATTGTCTGTTTCATGATAAATGAAGAAGAACTGCAAATGTCAGGGTCAAGGTGAGCCGTTCTATATTTTCTTTTTTTCTTGTTTGTCCATACGTTTGAATACATATGTCGAGTGTCCGATTTCAATTCGTCTTAGTACTAATACGAACAACAAGGTTAGCACAACGGCTCTCTTTCTTGCTGTTCGTTCGTCTCTAATCATATCGTTCAACATATATTGTACCTTTCGTCTTAGTTTTAACAAATCTGAGTAAACTTCTTCTTCTGCTTTTTTTCTTATTACTACCAGAAGAAAACCAAGATGAGTTACATCTTATTATATAAACTCAACTCGACTCATAAAATGCATGTCGTTTGTTCTTGATGTTTATTTCATTGCTATCAACAAGAGATACATTGAGTGGAATCAGTGTGAAAATCCTGAAATTGAACTCACTCTATTTCCCTTGATAGGATATATCATATCTCATATGGTGTTGCGAAAAAAGAAAAACTTGACTCAACCTCAAGAAACATATACAGGTAGTGAAGTGACATACTACGTGCTGTGCCATTATGACCAAGAGTGTATTCGCAAAGGGGAAGAACGATTGCATCATCACGATGCAATCCGAAATCGAGAAAAAAAGTCGGACGACGAAATGCATAATCATTAAAGTGAATTATACTAAGCAAGATGCCTTAGAAAAAAAGAACTTGAGTGAACATATACGTAAAAAAAAGGAATACAAGCAAAAAAAGCTCATTATGAATATAACGAGAAAATAAAATAAAATAAAATAAAAGATAAACAAATGATAATTTGATTTGAAGAGTTAAAAAATGAAGATTTCTCTCTCTCTCTATTCTTTGTTAGTATTTGTGTGTACATTTGAATAAAATGATATGTTCATGGCCTTTTCAACGAATTTAAGCTCTTACTTTGTACTTATTATACATGCTTGAAGGCGGGATAAAAAGACAAGTAGTTTTTGTCTTGATTTTATGCAAAAGAAAACAGATTGTCATCGTACTTCCTAATCGTCTTATACATTCTCTCACTGTCTATATTCTAAAAGGTCAATTTTATCTGGTATTCGTCACATACTGACCGCCTTCGGGTCTATGTCCCCTACCGCCCATATGGTTCATTCGTTTTCAAAGTTAAAAGCTCGTTGACAACATTGATGATAATAGACGACAACGACACGAAAGATCTTTTGATTAATGTAGTAAATGAAGAAATACAAAATAATCTCGATAGGCAGAAAAGAGGGAAGGGAAAATGCATGTCTAATGATTATTGTTCGTGTATGGTCAAAAAAAATGGCAATTATATAAAAAACGTATAACGATCATTTTGTAGTAACATGAGAGACATGCGATTTAGTTATTCAAGGTTAATCATTCAGAGATTTGACTTTTATGAATCTTGGCACGTACTTGCGTCATTGAATTCGTTTTGTTATCAGTACAATCACCCGTCATATGAATAGTCTTGTTCATAAATTATTTTCGAATCAGTGAGGAAGAACCTTGACACATACATCTCTCATAGTATGTAAAAATGCATTTAAATCTATTGGAAAATGAGAAAAAAGAATTAGATGCGACATATTGATCAAGGTAGTTTGATAGGTAGGTAGTCTAATATACTATTATGTGCGATCATCTTAGCAGAAACGATAAGAAGAGATGTGAACGTGAAACATCAAGCTGTGCATGTATATGTATATACATATATATATATATATATACTTTAGAGATCAATTATCGGTTGACGAATATACATGGATGTTTAAAAGAAAGGAATCATTGAAGTACATGTGATTATATTTCGAACTAGATGCAATACGAATGTGTGAAAAGGAAAAAAAAACACTGAATGAGGGTGTTTGTAATAAAGAATACGAACACACATCCCTCCGATAACTTTTTTACTGAAAAATACTGGCTACAAAGAGAAGAAGAAAATGATACCTACTTCATATTTGTTTTTTCAGTCAAATCAATGGAATATATATGTTGATTGATAATAGATAGATGACAACGATGGATAATACGATACAACGATGTGTAAATATGTTTCTTTTGTATATAATATATTATGCGAATTGAGAAAGAAAGAATGAGATGAGATTTCTTTTTATTCTCTTCCCTGCCCTTCTTTTTCTTTCTGTCTCTTTCTCTAGAGAGCGAGAGAGAGAAGAGAACAGGTTCAATCATTGATTTGGTATTCATACGATCGCGCATATATGGCGTCACCAACTTTCTTATGATGTCAGTGATGACTAGGTCTTCTAGAGTGAGTGGAAGTCATAGTTATATCGATGAAAAATAACTAAAAGCGTTAATCACTCACTTCTCATTATCAAGGAAAGCAAAAAACAGGACAAATAAAACGTAAATTTAAACTCCTCTATTTCTATAATCAATTTCAGCAGTACGGTCTCTGCAACGAATTCTGTATTTCAATTAAAAATATTCAGTCTTATCGAACATTGCTTAATTTTCAATGAGAAGTAAACATGAAATTCTGAAACAAATAGTTTCAAACAATAAAAAAATAGTGTTTGGATGTGTCCAAGAACCAAGAAGAAACAAACAGGATCAACTCTTTCATCATATTGTATCTACAAATGAATAATTCATGCTTAATGACAACAACAGCAAGAAACGATTATTATTGTTATTCACTTCACTATTGTATTATATTTTGTGACGACACACTATTCGTGTCACCATTCAAATAGCTTAAACGATATAGAAAACAAAAAAAAAGAAAAGAGCAAGAGACGCGTAAAAAGCTTAGACATCATTTAGCGACAAAGCTATATGTTCATTTATTCGTTCGAGAAAAGTGCGAAAAGTGTTAACAGATTTATTTCAATCAAAAAAACAAAAGACGACGACGATAACGACGTCGACTATGACATGTATTCGAGTTGATGATCATCATTAGTGTAGTATGCATCTGTATATACATTTACGTTGAATATATATATATATATATATACGTGTATATACAAATATACATATATACATATATGTCTAAATAATGAAATGCGATGGTGACTGAAGGTATTTATGTGTGAAGAGAGAAGAGTCGAAACGAATCCTAACGTTGTTGTTATTGTGTCATATGATATAATCGAAAGAGACGTAGGAAGTCTGACTATTGTCTCCTATACTCGGCTAGTATGTATACATAGGTGTATAGGTATCATTTCGAACTTGAATGTAAATCAAAACAAGAATGAACAAGAGTGAACATGAATAGTAGTCATTCTTCGGTAGTAAATTAAACAACAAACATCTTGTATATGATGAAAAAGAAAAGTAGAGTAAAAGAAAAAAAAACTGGATTGTGTCATGTACACACATCTATTGTGCCAATTGCATAATGATGATACAACGAACACAACAACTTGACCGTTTGATGAGTAGTTTTCTTTGTCTACTACGAACACGTTTTCGCTCTCATTTGTTTGAAACAAAATCAGATATTTTCATTACTTAGTTACTTTGCTTTACTAATATGAAGAATTTTGAAAATTCGATTGAAACTTTAATCCGTGTCAGTTTGAGTGATTCTCTCGTTCCAGAGATCTTCTCAACCATGAGTAATATCTCAAGTAAAATGAATGATTAGCTTTTAATTGGTTTAATAATATATTTGGTTAAAAAAAACGGATACGGTCATTTAAAGCATGAAATAGTTATTAGCCAATCAACTACTTTTCTATCCGCATAAATTAGATGAATATTAATTTAAAAAATTAACCTCAAACTCTTGATTTTTTATGACTTCGATCAGACGGAATCTTTCCTTTTCAAAAGAGGAATCATCGAAGTCAAAATGTTCGTTTTTATATTAATCTCTAGTAATATTGTCCTTGGCAATAGTGCGTTGTGAAACTCATATCTAAGATGAAACTTCGAAACTTAATGACTTTATCAAAAAAAAATAATAGAGAGAAACATATAGTTTATTGAAATAAAAATTGTTCGGAGTTCTATTAATGAATATGAATATGAAAATATAAAATATTCTAATTTGAAAGATGTATGTTAATAATATTTATAGAAACTCGGGATGGATATTTGACATTTATATGTATATATGAGTGCCATAGAAAACACTCAATGAAAACATGTGTTCCGATTTGAAAATCACTTTTCTTTGAACAAAACTACACGAGTTGAAAAGTTTGAAACAATCTATCGAGATTCAATAGGCTTTCGAAAATAACACAAAGATTTTCTTTTTCTGACTAAACGAATATGTCGTGATAGAATTTCGATTAATTATTCACTGCACTTTCAAGCAAATGCCATAAATATTCTTCTTATCTATACAGTCGTTGAAAAATCGTTTTCATTCTTCTTATTAAATCGTGAATGATAAAAGAAAGTTTCTATCATTGTCAATTAGCGTCATCTGGTGCATGTGTCAAGTCATAGGTGCATGGCACACATCATATGTAAGAGACAGATAGACAGAGAAAAAAACAAGAAAGTCAGAGACAGAAAGTCAGAACAAAAAACAATAAAGCACAACTTTCATCAATGACTCAACCTTATCAAATGTAGATATTCTTAAATGCATATATCGCAGTTGGCTGTGTCTCCGATGATACAAAGATACTGAATTCTTCTAATCATGTCTTTGAAACATTCCGTCAGTACATCTTCAATATCATCGCAAGTGACAATACCAACTATACCACCGAATGATGATGCAATTGATCCATCAAATGCTTTGTATAATGATCAACGTAACTATCAAATTATATTTTCAAATGATTCTCGATTTTTCGATACCAGTTTTCGCCTATTCACTTCATACCGTGAATTAGGTTACATCAATGTTGAGAATAAAAAATCTAAAAAAAAATCATATCCTTCTTCGTCGACTACTCTTAAACCACCACCCAATGGTTCTAGTGGTCGTATGCGAGTAAAACGTACTGGATTTAGTAGTAATCAGAATACAAATAGAAATTATAATGATGCTGCAAATAGACAATCATCGATAAGAAACTTCGGTAAGAAAAGCATATATTTTGTTGGTTGTGTTCGATTTCAAGAGGCAAGGTTTATTTTAATTAGATCATTCGATCAGCCAACGATCTGACCCAGATGCTTCGAAGTCAAAATTAAACCGTGAGCAATCACCTATGACCATTGCTGATCAAGAGCCATCCACTCCATCGACGCATCTTGTCAGACATCGTGATAGTTCGGAAGATTCTGATGTAATTGTGACTAGATTGTGATTATTTAAATAAATATATGAGTATATAACATCTACATTCCAACGGCAAGTATATTATTTGCTGCCGTTTCATCATTGCTTTTTATCTTGAAGTCTTTCGTTAGTCTCATTTTCTTTATTCAACATTTGTCCAGCCCGAATGTACGTTGTGAACAAATATATTAAATACTTCTTTATGTTATTTATTATGTTTTATATTTGTGTGCTTTTATGCGTTTAGGTATGCTTTTTTTGTGTCGCTTTGATTTCCAGATGAGTTCGTGTATAAAATTTGTTTTCCACACCATTCTTTGTTTTTTTATACAAATCATTTTATACAGAGATAACATAATGATTATTAATAATGCTGAATGATGCCGCTATTGATAATTAGGAGAGTTTTTCAAAATTTTTGTTTTTGTTCACCAACTTAAAATAAGAGAACTGGTATCACATGTTACTACGTGTAAGAATATACAATACGATTAAATAAAGTAATAGTATAAATGATTGATGATAAGATTTCATATTCCGTTATTTTATGTAAATACTTTACTGATGTTAAAATAAATATGCTCGTAATAAACTGTGCCAATGAAAACTGATTAAATAATAAGTTTAACATGTATTAATACAGACAACTGATTGCGTGAAGTAAATGAAATCAATGGAGACTTCTATGCATACAATCTATCGAAACTGACGAATTTATCATCCAAAAAAAACCGTCTTACTATCATTTACCGAGTACAACTATTGCAATCATCAAGAAAAACACAATGTCGACTATCCACCTACTTCATTTCGATGCGTGGAATGAACACAATTCTCAATAGCTACTTTTAAACGTTTCTAGATTCTAAGTATATTTGCTAATGATAGATTCAATTTTACATTTAAAACATCATTATCAGGTCTAAATATTTGAATTCAGTTCATTTGTTTAAGATGGTTGAAATCCAAATTAAATTAACATATTTCAAGAACATTGACGAACATGTGTTGATCACCATCACACGTATTGTAGATAAGAAAAAAAAAGAATTAATCCCTCGTATGCTTCGATGTCATCGTCGATAGATAAGATCAATAAACCTGTGAATATGAATAAAGGCTAATAAGATTACGATGAAAAAAGAAGAAAAACTCGACGATTGTCAAATAAAATAAAGTTATTGATTAATGCATGTAAAAATTTGTTCGAAAGATCTTACAAGTTGAGCAGAAAGAAAAATTTTTTTCGATAAAAGATGCAATTGAAAGGGTACGGTTGAATCGAATTAAAGAAAATCTATGCTGTTATTTTTATTTCAAGTAACAGAAAGTTTCAAATAATAACGATGATCACGTATCAATAGAAAGAATATGCTAGTATTAATGTCAGTTTTTTGAATGATAAATTAGTACGTTTCTATTTGTGATCACCGCTAAATAAGTGAGATATGTTCAGTTTTTACTTTTTCAAAATTATTTTAAATATAATTTAAAGTAACAGAAGCACTGCCAATGCGTTCTCATCGATGAACATCATTAGTCAAAAGTAATAGAATGATGCCTCATCATTTTCCATTGGTTTTTTTCTTGTTAATCTAAAAAATAATCGATGTTAATGTGATTCTTACTACTTCGTGTTAAATTCATTCAATGACCATTCCCATTATAGTCAAGTTCAATTTTAAAATCTTTATAAGAAAAACTCTGCCATCTATTTCACATGCACTGCTTTTCATCTCTCGTATTTTTCAAACAGATGTATATGATACGAGGGCAAAAAGCGAGACTTCATACATTGAAGTATTATGGAAGTGCGAGCGAAGTACAAGGAAGTGCAACGGGAGTACAAGGAAGTATGATTGACGTACAGGGGACTAAGACGGAAGTATGAAAGAACGGAAGTATCGCTGTTTCCCCTGCGATATAATACCATGAACGCGTCTTCATAATCTTCATCTATCGAGAAAAAAGATACTTTCGGAAAATAACTAAACCGATGCATTGTGTAACAGAATTTATGTCTGGAACTAGAATTTTTTGATGTAGTTCTATTGTTATCCTTATTGATTTCTATTCAATTTTTGAGTAGTAATGTGACGTCTTCAAGGGTTAGGTTCACTAGAATAAAATATTTTTATCTCAAATCTTTCACCGTATACCATTAAGCAGTCTGAAGTATATATGAAATGATAATTTACTTCTAATCTTCACGCTACGATGCCTTTTGTGAATGACAGTCACCATTACATCAGTCGAATGTATATCGAGATTTCGTAGCTAGTCATACCAAATACAATAATATTGACTACATTTGCGATTAGTATATTTTAGAATTTTTCCTAACATCTTAATTACGTGATATTTGTTCTCCTTACGAAATATATGGAGATTATTTTTCGTGTAAATCATCGTTGTTAGTAATTCCTTGTCATCTCAGAAAAATTAGCATTGAATTCGAATATTTTCCTCTGAACTTTACTAAAAATGTTAGATATATATCGTGTAAAAATAATTAAATGTTACACAACAGAAGATAAATCAAGAAAGGTTTTGATAAGTTCACAACAATAATATCACGTTAGTTGTTTTAGTTTTACACTAAAAATTGAATAGCATGTATACTTTCTATTCGTCGAAATCGGCGGAACTCATGGGGCTTAGAAAAATTAACGAAAAATTTAGAACTTAAAATTCCTGACATTACAAGAATTTCGATAACTGTTTCATGTTTCTCTCTACCTGCATTAGTATTCATTCAAGTTAATCAGCCTAGGATGAGTGAAATTGTGATAGATTACATCCAAGTCTAGTAAGACCCTATGTATTTGAGAGGATGCCCTCATGAGAATCATTTATACAGTGTTTTCCCTCTGCTAAATCATGATTCTATTGTAGTCTATCTTACAGATGAATTCGTTTCTGTAAGAGACAAACAAAGAATATCTTTTCCTTCTTCCTATTGTAAGAAGATGCTAGAAATATCGTTTTAAATTCATTAGGTACGTCAATTTTAGTATAAACATGCGCCGAAGATATAATTATTAGTTATTGTTCATTCTACAGAAGTCTTTTTCGCTATTGTTAAGTCAAATATTCCCGTTTAATTCACTGATTCTTAAATCTAGATGTGTCCTCCATTATTTAGTGTTAAGAATCAGACAAAATTAGCTCAGATGATTTGAGACCAGCACAGTCGTGATCTTAAGTGACACTCAACATGAGTTAGCTAACAAATTTATTGCAGATGTGTTTGAAATAGCCTTGGGGTGCGCTCAAGTATGGCGAAATAACTAACCTTGGCTTTTCTTCTTTTGTTTTTCTGAAACTGCGAACGGCAATTCATCGGATTTAATATTCTGGTATTTTGTAACTTGTTTAAGTAGTTATTTTTCTTGGTTTATTATATTCTCAAGTCTTCTCCCAAGTCAGTGGAGTCGTGTCTACATATGAAAAACCACTTTATGTTAACAAATTTGAAATAGAAAACACTTACAAATACTGGTTAACAATCCATAACGGTTACCTATTAGCTCTGTCTGTAACACTACAGGTCAGAATCGTATCACTACTGATTTCATTACAGATGTTCGAATTCTGTTACTGTTTTTATCTCATTTATTTGAGAAGTCAGACATACTCAAAGAATTAGAAAACCTACGTCAAAAATTATGAAACTTGTTTAAACTATTAGATTATATTCAGTAAAACAATGATCTCTAACGTCTTCTTATATACTGAATATTGAAAAAGTTGATTTGATACGTTCTTTTGTTCAGTTAGGCAGATAACACGGATTTCTCCACCATAACATAGCGTTTGTTCATGATCATCGTGGGTTTTAAACGAAAGTTTCAAGTAAAACTTATACATTTAATTTCGATAAACGATAGTATTTGTTAATGTTCAGGGAAGCAATTTTTTGTCTTTAGAAGAATATAAAATGTGCTCCGTCATGAGACAGTTTTGTAAAAGTTGATATTAGATTTGATCTTCATTTGATGTGTCATGTTTTATATTGTTTTGCAACTCTAATCTTTATTACCTTACTTTTCCAGTTTCATTCTTATTAGTAACATCTATTGTACGATGTTCACCATGGCAACATCGTAGATTCTTTTATTAAATTCACACAAATTAAAAATAAAATCAGATTTTTTCGCCATACTCATGTCTTCAGTATAGATCTATTACTTTTTGCATCTTCTCGCTACAGTTGATTACATGATGATAAGCAAGCATGCAATAGGCGAAATGCGAATAGGTATAAGATCTGTGTCGTTAAAAAACTGGTAAAGGAATAGTTAAATGTCAGGCTATGACATACTGTCATTTTACTATGTATACAGCAATGTCAAGGAATCCATATCTATGAGTATTATTAATGGTCTTCTATTTTTATTTTCAAGTAAAAGAAGTGCAATGTGTAATTGGATAGTTAATCTCTTACTAGAAGTTTCTCAACTTAAGGAAACTTGACTATGTGTTATGTGGATACTCACACTTGCTATTGTTAGATAATTATTTGCAACCATACCAATAAACAACTTTACTTATTGCCTTTCATAGACAATATTGAGTATTCAAATTCAGCATTAATCGAATATGCAAGATAATTTAAAGCAGATAAAAAGCTTCCACTGGTACAGCATTGTTTTTATGATGGTTCTAGTTCCTTTTAACCTTTCATGAATTCGAAAATTTTAATTCAGCACTGAGATATTAAAAAATTTGGATAAGTATTTTCAACATATCGGTCTCGTGTCACGAAGCATTATGAAATAAGTATGATAAAATATTCATACTTTCTGATCCCATCACCGTGGAATTCTTTTACTTTTAATGATTGCCATGTCTAACATTGCAGGTAAATATTCAATTCGATACCATACACACAATAAATTCATAGTAGACTATTGAAACATCTCTCCATTTGATTGCATAACACAATAGAAATTTTGAAGATTTTGTTTTTGTTTGACTAATTTGCTCTATTCTAATGTTTATTCTTGTAAAATCTACTGTTCTCAAACGGTAATTAGTAATCATTACGTTATAAGAGATAATTTATATTTTAAAGAACTTCACGTTGCAGTTCTCGAGAAAATCAAAAATGACTGGACATCAAACAAGACAGGGAAAAAGTAAAGAATGATATTTAATATGAAGTTGATCAAGCATGTTTCTTCTGTACGTTTATTTCAAATCGAATGAAGTGATTCATTTTTCTTACATCAATCATAAGTAACATAGATCGATAGAAAATGGTTATGCAAATATCTTTCAATATGAAAATTCTGTTGATCGAATTTTAACCACGTATAAAACGAATACGATAATCGCAAATTAAGATGTAAAGTTTAAGCTTCAAGTAAACAATTAATCTATGTTAACTTATTGCCGTTTACAAACATTCAACTGCGCAACGTTCCAATGCAAGTATGTTGATTGATGGGAAAAGAACAAATGATTAGAGCTTTCTTTAATCTTTTCGTTCATAGCCGAACATCGAAAAACATTCTTTTTCGTGTGTTCTCCTTCTCTTTACTCGTATCATCATCATAGAAGTGATACAATTTGCGACGATTTACAATTCTGTTTTACTCGCTTACGTCTCGTCTGAAATGAGAAAAACCATAAGCAGAATTCAGGATACATTTGTTGTAATGGAACAACCAGATGTTAACGATCCTCAAAATGAGTCAAAACATTCGGATGATACATCGATGACATTTCAAATCTATTTTTACAATTTTTGGATGGACTATCTTATAATGGTTATTTTAGTAGCAGTTCGTGTTGGTGTTGATTTTCTTCGACCAGTACCTAATCGTGTTTTTCCTATCTATTTTTCTAATGGTGAAATAGTTAATCCAGAATTCGGGTTTCCATTTCGTAAGGAAATCATTCCCATATGGTTAGTTTTACTTGTATCATTTATTATTCCATTCATATTTATCATGCTACTACAAATACGTGTTCGCAGTTTTAATGATGCTAATGCAGCAATAATGGGTCTTTGTTTTTCTCTCATATCGTCTGCAGTTTTCCAAGTGTTTGTCAAATGGCTCATCGGTGGCTTAAGACCACATTTTTTTTCTGTTTGTAAACCAATCATTAATAAGTCAAGCTACGGTTTGGGAAGTGGTTTTGATGGTATTTTGTTTGATCGTTCAATATGTACAGGTGATCGAAAACAAATCAATAATGCTCTGGAATCAATGCCATCAGGTCATTCAACATTTGCCTTTGCCGGTCTTGTTTATTGTTCTTTATATCTCAATGGTAAATTAAAAATCTTTGCTAACTATCGTGCACAATATTGGAAATTAATCCTCTTTTTTACACCACTTCTCGGTGCTATTCTTATCTCATTTTTATCAACAATCGATCATTTTCATCATTGGTATGATATTTTAGTAGGACTGATTATTGGAACAATGTTTGCTTTTGGATCATATCGTTTTCAGTATGCAAGTACTTGGGATTATAGATTTAATCATATACCATTACCACGAATACGTACAGGAAAAGGCCTTGATTATCATTCGAATGATTTAGAAAGTTATTTCAACGCCTCGACAAAAGATGGATAGAAGAGTGAAATTTTCTAGATATGGAACATTATTTGATACACGGACGAACATTGTCAATTTTGAAATGATCAGAACTTATATATGCTGATTTAAGATTGTAGTTTTCGTATAAGTTTTCTTTGTAAAATATCATGCTGCAAAAAACGTCATTTATAAATAAAATTTACTAGAACAATAATATTCATAGAGAAATAAAATCGTTGACATTTGTGTGGTAAATTGAAATTCAAAAAATAACAACTCGTCACGATTATCAAATTTAAATTTAAAGTATGTAAATGAGAATAACTATTAGCAATATTGGGGCTTTGAGAAAAACAATTGTCTCAATAAGATTTTGTTCTGACTTTTTACTTCATTAGGTAAATGACATTTTAGCAAAGTTTGAAAGTTCAATACTGTTTCCATTTGAGAACCTGTGATGTTACATGCTTTACAGTGCGCGTGTATGATTAAAGGCTGGCACAAAAATACAAAACTTATTCAATTAATTCATTCAAATATATATATATATGTGTTGGGGGCTAAATTGGGATACGGTCAAATCTTAGATTTGATAGGACAAGATTGGAATTCTAATTTTGATTAGACGAAATTGGCATCCCAAGATTGACCAGAAATCTTTCAGAAAAAATTTGGATTCCAATTTTGACTGGAAGAAATTAGAATTTGGTTAGAGATAAATCTAAACAAACCTGTGCTTCACTAGAAGTGGAGTGGAATTGAAAAACAGAAAAAGGTGAGCAAGTTACATTTAGATTGCCTTGTCAGTATGGTAAATTACCAAATGCATATTCAGTTGAAGAAGTGTTTGATTTAAAAACAGCTTGTCCAGAAGATTCACATTAAATTGCTAGTAGCATTTTAAAAACCACTACATTTATTGAAGCGTGTAAACTTTACGTACGTGGATCAAGAACTGGTCACACTTGTGATTCTAAGGGCAAGTACGTTACGAAACAATATCCATGTAAAAAAAGCGGGAGTGTTTTATTCCACAAAATATCATTCGAAACGTAGTAGTTGTTCCAATATGGATAAATAGACTAAAGTATCTTGATTTGTTAATGTGTTAGGAAAAAAAGATATACAGTAATAAAAACAAAATTTCTTCTACTTTCATTTTAATTATTTCAATTGTTTGGATTTATCTCTAACCAAATCCTAATTTTTTCCGAAAAATTTCTGGTCAATCTTGGGATTCTAATTTCGTCCGGTCAAAATTAGAATCCCAATTTTGCCCCTAACATATGTATACTCTTTACTTTAAAACGCTTTCAGATCTTTTAATCGTAAAATTTGAGAGTTGTTCGATTGAAAAATCCTAAACAGGCAATCTGTATCTAAAAATATATATGAAATGTTTGAGATTTTCGTTTTCAATCGCGAAAAATTTCTTTAAAGATTTTTCGCGTTCAATTTTATTCGATCGAACAAGGTGTCTTGTTATGAGATTATTCATCTTGTGATCTTTCGTTTTTACAAAATTTATTTACATAAGAAAAATTAATTATACATCAAAAAACAATTAATTTAATGAGTAGCAACTAGAAAACAAGAAACGTCATACATTTCGATGTTAAAAACATGCAAGTAAAAATTTACACCTACTGGTTCTCAGATACAATCGAAATATCTATATTCTCACTTGTGCCTAAGCGTTTTGAAGCTGTAAGACAAATATTTATGATCAGAACTCATTAAATTGCACGTTGATTCTCTTATTATTGAACATCAAAAAACGATGGTTCAATGAGAAAATGAAGTAAAACAATTGATGTTATGAGTAATCTGTTAAAATAATCATCATATATTCGTTCGAATCTACAATATTTTCAAGAATTTTAACGAATTCGTTAAATATGATGAATATAAAGCATATCGAAAATACTGAAGCAAGAATAATGGAACAAAAAACTTGAAAAATCTGCACTTTTTCGATGACATTCAGATCATCTGACCTATTTGATTGTGTTAATTTATATATTTCGAAAAACGATTACAACCTATATAGTATTGATTAGCATTTATTCGTTTAAAATAATTTATTGAGAGTTCTATGAATACACATTTATATCATTTTGAAGTTCGAAACAAAGAAATAGCTGACGACTTAGAGTGCATGCAAGTCAAATCATCCTTCGATAGATTCAACGACGCAAACAAAGATGATTGTTCATTAATATCATTCGATGATGTACCACCTAATATATTCTCTTTCGCTCTCTATCACTTTGAAACTCCTGTGAGATCAACTAAACTGGTATTCAGACAAAGGTTAATTCAACAGTAAATATTCATTAATTAAAACATTTGAATTTAGGTTATTAATGATAGACGATGTGATTGGTTTAGTATGTACGTTGAATGAGAAGTTTCAAGCCAGATTGTTCTACTCACATCAAGTTACATGAAAGAAGAATGTAAAGCTGACTTATTGATCATCACACGTTTTATGAATACTCTTGATCTGATATGTATGGTATAGATCTCTGATAACTAAAGTATTTCCTTTTATTATTATCATCATAGAACTTTTAACATGTTTTAGTTTGAATATTTTATCATTTCAATGAAAGAAATGCTGGGAATGGTCATGGAGCTACCTAAACAAATCAAAAAAATTTGATGATTTCATTTATCTGTCGATAACAGTTGAAATAGGATTATTCGTACGCTATTGCTTCAAAAAAGTTTCATTCCACTCCTTCATCTCACTTCCTGTCAGATCAATACGTCAAATAACGTTGTGTGCTCGTAGTCCACAAAAAATCTGGTTTACCGATCACCTCAGCGTCAAAATCCCTCGAGTAACAACGATGGAAACATCACAGTTGTTAACGCCGGCGATTACTTCTCCAATAGTATTGTCTTGTATTCTAGCTTCTTCTAATATAAACTACAAACAAGTGCGTCTAATTATTGACGAAGTAGGTCACTTTTACTGAGCACATCGACACACATTAAAATCGTTCAACCATATTCAACGGCTATTAACTGAGTAATACTCTGATAAACTTCTCTAATATTGTGAGGTATGATTCTACAATGATTGATCTTTGTGTCATCAGCGTTTCAAAAAGAATCAATTTATTTAAAGAACACGGCCCATATATCTTCATTTAGAAGTTGACAGGGACTTTCATAGTGTTTATGTTACCGAAATACATAACATTATCTTCTGTCTGAACTGAACAGCGAAGAAATACGATTGTAGTAGTGGTGTTATGATAAAGTATAGATAGATTCATACGTAGTACTATGGAAAATAAAATAGACTCCATAGAAACTTTGCTATTCTATCGGCTATTGAGCGTGTGATAGTATTGAACGATTTTTAAGTGTTTTGATGTGCTCAATAAAACCGATTTACTTTGTCAATAACTGGACGCACTTGTTTGTAGCGTACATTAGAAGAAGCTAGTGTACAGGACTATACTGTTAGGGAAATAATAGCCGACATCACCAACTATGATGTTCCCATCGTTGTTACTCGAGGAATTGTGACGCTGAGGTGATCGGTAAACCAGATTTTTTGTGGACTACGAGCACACAACGTTATTTGACGTATTGATCTGACAGGAAGTGAGATGAAGGAGTGGAATGAAACTTTTTTGAAGCAATAGCGTACGTATATAGTTCATAGTTTTCCTTATCAACTTTCTTAAATATTCTACTTGAAAAAAGTAATCTTCTAGTAGAAATAAAAGTTAACATTAAATGTAAAAAAATTAATGATTTCAGTTATGATTGTTTTGCCGAACAAAATAGCAAGTTCAAATTGTTTCATTGAGCTACTGGGACCACTAGGTCATGTTGAAAAAACATATGTTTAACTTTCGATACAAGCTACTCTTGAAACATTCAGAAAAAATTTTCTTTTCTTTGATGCCACTTCTAATTGAAACTCAAAAATGCATTGAAAATTTGTTCAATAAATAAAATTCCAATAGTACGAATAGAAGTGTTCTCAATAGTAATCCTAATCCTGAATAGATATAATATTAACACAGGCATGAATGCATAGCTACATTGATTGAACTATTTTATTTCAAGGTATTCAATACGTTTTGAACATTTTTTGCAATAAATCATGGACATGAGTTTTAGTTGCATAAAAAACAGAGGTTATCACAAATGCATATCATAAAAGTAATCAATTTGTTTTCTTATTTTATGTCACATTACTGAGGACCCAAATTAACTTGTATTTACATGTAAATAAGTATATTATTGAAACCCAAAAGTATGGTTTTTTAATCATTTTTCTGATTTCCTACTTTGCTTGATTGTTTTACTGTACTATTGCTGATCTATATGCTTTTTATGGTTGATTACTCTTTTATCTAGATATACTTGTTAATCCTAACTATTGGTCGATTTATTGATAAAATGTGGACTGGCATTCTCATCACTTTCCTAGATAAAGAATATTTCGTACACAATTAAGTCAGCTCTATGCAAACCAGAAGCATGGCTATTACACAATTCTTTCACGAGAGTAACAGACCTTGTTTCCTGTATCACACGTGTGAAATGACAGAGAAAGAATCATTAATATTGCTTGAACACTGTGCTAGTAACTTAGTTCAGGGTTCTGTTTGACGTTGTTGTGCTCGTATAGAAGCAATGAGAAGCGAAATGATGATAGAAAAACAAGAGAAACAAATATGTTGGCGAGTTCTTTCATATCTTTTCTGCTTCAAACTAATTGAGGATGCATTCCATAACAAGAGAACGGAATAAAGAAAAACTGTCGATGCTGAAAACAAGCGATCGTCTCTATGATCTATTCCAAAATAAAGTTATCACATTTATGTTGGCATACCATTCGATTGCTAATATTTGCAGGCGATAAAAGGATTTCAAAATTTTCTTATTCAAGTATTTTTGAAAAAGGAAAAGGAAAAGGAAATGCTAAATGTTAAAATTCACTCAAGAGTTTCGATTAAATTGATTTCAATATTACTAGTTGAAGTCTGAAATCAGTCATTCATATTGCTGCGTGATATAAATTGGATAATAGCAGAGTTTTTTTTCGTTACGCTACATAAATTTGATTCAATTATCATGAACTCAAATCTCAAAATACGGAGTTCAGAAGCAATCACATTATGAAACAGTTAGATTTCGAGTGATTATGTCTATATCTGTGTATTAGAAGTATTTTATTCTAGCTTAGTATGAATACCAAAATGTACTATTCGTCCTCGTCTCTCTTGCAAAAGCATCGCTTCATTTGTTTCAATCATAAGAAAACGATTCACCTATTTGAGGCATTTTTTTACAGATCATTTTTCGACTTTTTCAGCAAGATGTATGTGATGCCTTAGATAAACTTATACCTAACGAAACGCTTCAATTGGTTACTAAACTGAGTGTAGAATGAAATTAGGTTTTTCGCGAATTATATTTAATGAAAGTCGTGAAGTAAAGTATTACAATAGAAAAGTTATGTATAATTTCTTACATCGATGAATCCGTTTATAACAGGAAAATGTTTATCCTTAATGATCATATCAATTTAGAACAATCTCTGTAATCCAGTTGTGGCATTATCGTTTTTTTTTGTTGCGCGTAAGATATTAACGAGAAGCAATACATTAACGGTGTGTATCTTTCTTCATTGTTCATCGGACACGACTATCTATAGAAGCATACAATTCGAGAGAACAAACATTAACAATTACTTTCTCTTTTTATTATCATTGTTATTATTGACAAAATTTTCTCATTTTCACTATCATATTATGCTGTTGTGCAATTTTATGCATACCACAGAAAACTCGATTGGAACACAATATGAACATTGATACCTCATGATGTAGTTGTGATTATTGATTCCACAAGTATTATTGTAGATGATAATGCAGACATATTACAAAGTATGCATGTCAATAAAGTGCTCTTGTTTTTATTGAAGATTGCTAAGTACTCTATCTGAACAGTTCTGAACGGAAAGGTTTAGTGCAATGAAAAATAAAGATGGCAAACGTCTTTTACATTTGTGATGAACAGATGCGTAGGATATGCAAGCATGACATTTTTTCTTTATTTTTCATCACACTCACCAAATCTTACACAACAATTAATCATAGTACTCTGAATATCACGGTTTATATTGTGTTCATCAGTTTATATTATGATTCAATGTATAAATTCCCATCTCATTTACTAATATTTTATGTTCTGTTAATCAAGAAAAATATAAGCACCATATTTCGTATTCCACAAACATCAGGACTTTTTGATTTACGCGGATAATTTATTCACAATCGAAGGTATCTACTTTTTAGAAAAAGAAATACATCGAAATATTTGAAGTCAATACAAAAGCAAGTACGTGAACACTTTGCAATTAGTACAAATTACTCCAAAGCAAATAAATACTATGAATATTTCACGTTATCGACATGTGCGTCGTGAAGATAACTTACTAAACGATGGCACATCAGAACAAAACGATTATAAAGCGAACCTTGGCGATAATTACGAATCATCAATTCTAAGATATTCATCAAGAGATTTTTTACTAACAAGTGCTGAGACTCCGTTTGACAAGGCTACAGTAATAAGACAAGAACTTATGAAAAACGTTCCAAGTAAGTATCGAAGAAAGTGTTTGTTAAAAGAAAAGATTAGAATACCATATAGATGGTCTAATGATAGAAGCAGACAGATTCGTTTTTTGATGATATTATCTCATGGAAAAATGTGTCTTTCCAATGTTCTGCATTGTAGATAAGAGTGTATTTATTTATACTTATGTATCATAGATAGAAAATTCTATGTAAACAAAGAAGACTATACATACTTAGCTTTGCGTTTACTAACAACGAGAAGTATTCATTTTAGCATTTGTTTTTTCTTTATTGCGCACAGTGATACTATATGAAAAGTGATCCTTTTCAAGCATCCAATTCAGCAGTAGATGTCGTTTTGTTTTTGATACACAATACTGATATTAGTGAATCTTAATTTCTATTTTTCTTTGATCCATAGAATCGATATTTATTAATTTAGAATGAACAAGAACAATATAATTGTTAGAGAACCCTTTCGCTTTTCAAGTATTAACCTGTGAATGCATTTAGTTATGTAGGCGTCTAATGCATTCGCCATTGTGTCAAAGCCAATCTACACATCATTAAACACAAAAAACAGAACTATACACATATTTATATGTGCGTAACCTATTTATTACGAAAGAACTTTTTTTGTTTCCTTCAAAAATATTTTTCTGCTTTCTTTCGTATCGAACTACGGCTCGTCTTTCGTCTGATTTTTTTTCTCATCCCACGTCAAAGTCAAATAACGCATGATGGTTGGTAAGCGACCAGAAAATTATGCGATGTATTGATTAATAAAAAAAAAGATATAAACACGTTGCTCGAGTATGTTGTGATCATTGATGTACAATAATAGCGAAGAGAGAAAAAAGGTTAGCGAAAAAAAAATCAACAAGGTTGTTTTTTGCTGTTCTTCGACGATTTTCTGTCAGTGCTTCATATCTGTGTAGTGAGTGTGACGACAAACACTTCTGCTTATTTATTCAAGTAAGGTTCATGTCTTTTTCGTTTCAAGTGAGAATTATTATCAATTGTTCATATGTAGCAGAGCATTGTCGAATATAATTAAATGGAGATCAACAAAGGATAGAAAAACTAAATTCAATTGATTTATCCAACAAATATTTAAAAACTATCACTTGTGAGAAGGAAATTTTCTTCTACTCATAATATGAATAAATACGTCGTTTGAGTTAGTTTTTTTATTAGTGGAGCGTATACTTGCTGCGTAGGTGCCTGAATATTCAAGATATTGTTTCGTTTTTAATGTATTTCAGAGTCGGCACCGATGGGTTTAGTGTCTCTTGGAGTACTACTCTTGGGATGCATCGTTTTCGCTTGTGGTGCCCAAATAGCATGCCGACTACGCCGGAAAAAAAATGCATCGAAAAGTAAGAAAAATATCAAAGTGGATGGTCCAACGAGATTTGGTTTTAAAAAACTAAAGGTAAGGCTAGTCATTAGTAAATTATTCATTGATGAAAAAATAGTATGACGAAAGACACATATATTCTACTCTACCTGAACAACGACGTAATATTAATGAAGATCGTTTATTAATTGATATGATGTTTTTTACAGGTGCAACCTGATGTTGAACAATTAACACAAAATATGGAAGACAATCAAGATAGTGAATCGAGTAAAAGCGAACCACAATATTTAGGAAAATTAGAATACTCTCTGGATTATGATTTTCAAAAGCAAGAAGTAAGAGAGAATTTTTCAAATTACTATGCAATGAAATTTCTACGTTGATTATTTAGCTCAAAGTTGATCTCATCAAAGCACAAGATTTGCCATCTATGGATTTAAATGGAACATCTGATCCATACGTAAAAATTTATTTATTACCAGATAAGAAAAAAAAATTTGAATCGAAAATACATCGAAAAACATTGAATCCTGTTTTCGATGAAACGTTTCTATTCAAGGTTTGTACGAAATAAATTTTATACGTAGAAAAACAAATAACATGTAGTTTCTAAATAGGATTTACCCTATGGTGAGATAGCTGGAAAAACACTTGTGTTTTCAGTGTATGACTTTGATCGCTTTTCACGACATGACCCTATTGGTGAAGTACAAGTTTCATTGAACACAGTAGACTTAGGGAAAGTCGTACAAGAAATAAAAGAGTTAATACCACCACCCTGTGATCGAGATGACGTATGTTTGTTCCAGATATTTTTCTTTCTCGATGAATATCTATTGTTATATACAGGATAGCAAATTAGGTGACATTTGTTTTTCGCTTCGGTATGTTCCAACAGCTGGCAAACTGACAGTTACTATTCTCGAAGCTAAAAATCTTAGGAAGATGGACATTGCTGGGCTTTCTGGTATGAAAAGATAAACAACACATATTGAACAAGCATTTTAAAATTTTGATATGCTACTTTGTATTTTTGTTCTAAGATCCATATGTAAAATTAATATTAATGATGAATGGCAAACGCTTAAAAAAGAAGAAAACATCAATCAAAAAAAGTACATTAAATCCATATTACAACGAGTCGTTTACATTTGATGTGGCATTCGAAGACACGCAGGTTTTTCTTATCTCACTGCTAGAAAGATAAGTTTTTGTTTTGAATATTGATTTTTACAGAAAGTACAATTAGTACTTATGGTTGTTGATTATGATCGTATTGGAATATCTGAACCAATCGGAAAAGTTGTTCTAGGTAATCGTTCAACTGGTTCGGAATTACGTCATTGGTCTGATATGCTTGCTTCACCTCGAAGACCTATTGCACAGTGGCATACACTCAAGGATCCTGACAGCAAGAAGTAGTCATCATATGAATACTTTTAAGTTATCGCAACGAATAAGAACATTCCTATTTTGTTATTTCAAATTCATTTCTTGGTTATTCATGCTGCGTTATATCATCTTGATCGTTGTTGATAGCTACTTGTTGTTGAGATCATACAGTACTTGATTATTTATTTATTTGATATGTATTTTCGTAATCGTTCTTCGATCGTTTCTTTCAAGTTTTTATTTGACCTATCCTCCTATTGAAACGTTCCATCGCTATTGATGTTTATGTTTGCCATTTGATGCTAGTTTTTCTTCTTTTCATTAGGAAACAATATGTTTTCCTAGTACAACAACCGAGCTATTGGTATTCGTGTAAATATGAAAAAAATATTTTAAAACAGAAATATACATGTAAAATTTATTTGTGGAAAAAGGTAAAATATAATTTGAAAATCATCAAGTTTTGTGCGAAAAATAAACCTGACAGTAATGCAAACAATCTTTATGCGAAAAAATACAGTTGTACATATCAGGTAGAATAATCAATTGCTTTGTTTTTAAATTATTTCAGAAGTTTCACTTACGTTATTTGAACGAACAGTATTAGAATACTTGAGCATAATTCTCCGATGCTCAGTAAATAAATTGACTGTGTTCTATTAACCATATATATATATACAGTATGTATTTATGTAAATGAAGAATAAAGAACAGAAATATAATGCGAAGACTTGATAATATTTCAATAGTAATTGAAGTAACGATATTGACAAAAACTACGATAGTCATTCAAATCAACTTCTAAAATAATTTGTATTATGTATAGTATGCGAAAGACCCTTACAGTTTGTGAGGCCAATAAGTTACTAGCAGACCGAATTTTCCCCCTTTGCTTATTGACGAAATACGAGAATAAGTGAAACAATCATATTGATTTTCAATCAATGTATGTATGGATATGCTTGAGGCCAACAAATGCTATCATATATCTGATATTTCTCTGCTCGTATTCGATGAAAACTGATGATTCTATTGAAAATTAAAAGAAAAAGACTTCTTTGTGAGCTCATCATCATCTTAAATAATTCAATAGTTTCTATTACGATTAGCATTGGTGTATACTGCATAGCAGTGTTTGAACAAGAGATCTAGGCTTGTGTTCATGATGATACCATACATGCTTTAAATATTGACTATTTATTCAAAGAATCAAAAATCACATGATGCATCAAAAAACCTATATTAACTGAATACATCCATATGTTATCTTGAAATTCACAATAGTAACACGTATTATTTGATGACATGTGAAAATTTGATCGAACTCTGACTATGAATCAGATATTTGTGCACTACATTGAAGAACATTACACGCATGACTCATAAATCGATGGCGTACCGAAAATTCATTGCGAATCATAATAACACTGGCCAAGAAACTTAATGAATTCATGCATTAGGAATATTCGATATCGGTTGATGCGCAGTTGTATACTTAAAAACGGAAAAATATGCTTTGAAAAGTATTATTTACATTAAAGAAAACTTATTAGAAACTTTGTCGTTTATTATTAGGTTTCATGTTACACTAACGAATGTTTTAGTCATAAAGATTTCATCGTAGATTCTGCGGAAGTCTTATGAAGTTGGAAGTTTTCACACTAGACTAATAATTTTCTTTGTATTATCCATGATACGAGCAGATGTCCGGTAATTCACAACTCGACTGATTGGACTTATTTCTTCAGCTATTTAGCTCTGTTGCCCAGGATACGATGAATATAAGGTCTTACGTTATACGATGTTTCTTTTCCTTGCTGGACTAGGAGAGAATGCTTCACTCACGTATTGATCGTGTCATAATCTTTAACAAATCATCATCAACTTCAAATAATCTCGCACAATAAGTGATATTAATGACAAATAATAGACGATGGACATTGCTGAATTGATTAATAGTAACATTTAGGAATTTACTTCTTTGTGTAAGTATTCTTCTGCCAATTATTGCTAGCTGATGAAATACATTCAGATAGTACAAAATTTTTACGATGTTCTAAGATTCTGGGAAAGAAATTAAGAAGAAAATTTCTTTTGTGAACTTGGATTCTACGAATATAATTTATCCTGTTCGAAAAAGTATAAGAAAAGGAAGTGTGTGTCGAATCTTCTCTAGTTCGACAAAGTATCAACGAAAACAGAGGTACCATATCATTTCTGTATTCTCATCTGTTTTTGCGAACAATATATATCCCATGCATAGAATGGAGGTTCAGAAAAAATCTTCTGAAGCTGAATGATTTTTCATCTGTATTTGATTCATACCTTTCGAAAGGTTCGTAGTAGCGGATGGAAAATTTAGGTTTCTTAAAAAATTCTTTACGGAAAGTTGCTCCTAAATCTCATTTAGCACAAATCTTATTAATTGCAATAATAAAAGTGAGTTGTTGAATCTAAGTCGAGGAATTAAAATCCACACACGCCCAAACCCACATTCTCGCTGGTAATCACGCCAACATTTTACTCGACTACTATTTGAGTCTTACCATCTTTGTTCTGTGTTCATCAAGCCATTTGAGAGAATGAAACTTTGTTACGATAGTATAGACTATATCATGCAGCCGATTGAAAAAATTCTTCTAGTCTCACATTGGATGATTATCACTGAGTTTTTAAATGAAGCGTGATCTCCGTCAAAAGCATTATTCATTGAAAGTGGAATGTAGTTTTTAGTATCATTTTTCCTTATTTTTTCTAGTTTGTAAAATCTATGTTTCGAACTCTTGTCACTTGCTTTTACTTGTCTTAATGAGAACACTTGGACATAGGATAGAAAGAGTCATTATTCTTGAGAAATTGCCGTTCAATATTTTTTCAACGCGAAAAATTTCTTACATCTTATAAAAAAGAGCGAGAAAAACATAAGATAGTGGTTAAAAACTGAACCTGAGTTGTTTAGATTTCACTAATCTTCCCGGAAAACTATCAGCTGATTCCAAGAACGAAGAAAACACTTTCCGATCAACATTGTAACCTTGTGCATATTCTATATGCTATCTTGGAAATATGGGTAGTAGAGGTTTGTGATCATTGGTGATATTTCTCTTATATGATTGTATCTCAGTAGAACGTTCACTATCGGAAGCAAAGTAAACAAGTTAGTCCGAGCTAGGCAAGATGGTTGGATTTGAAATAAATGGTGCAAAGCGAGTGTGTTCTCTCACAAGAGTAATTTTTCAGTTTTCTCTCATCTATCGTTTCAATCAATGTTTAAATGAATATATATTGATCATTTAAAGTGTTTTTAATTGAGAAATATCCAACTCCTAGTTTCAGCTCAGGAAGCATGCATGCCTACAATTCTGAGTATGCCGTCATCACTTGAAACATCTACTACACAAGAGTTAGAGAATATGTAATAAATTTCTCCTGTCTTCAGATTACTTCTTACCATTATCAGGCGCTGAAATTGGAGAAGATTTGTCCAGAAAATAATAAGGCCATATGTTCAGTTTCGAGCCCGATTAGTTTATGAACATTGAAAGAATATGTAAATGGTGTTACTTCTTGTATCCCAGAAGTAATCCTCGTGTGTTTAATGATGAAATATAAAATGAATATTCGACAGAGCATGTACTTATTAGAAAGCGTTTTTTCTAAGAGAAACATGATGGTTGGGTAGAACAACTTTATCAGTCTTGTAGCATGGCAATAAGAAGAGAAAAATGAAAATCCAAAAGAATAAAACATAGTATTACATAAAAACATGCATTTCTTACATCATGTCTTGTTTGTGAGATACACAAAAAATCCAAAAACGAAGGGACGATAGTATCATGAGTTGCCTTTTCCGTCTAGAACTGCTGTCAATTTAGCGAGCATCATCTTACAGTTAACTTGAAGGTCTAGATCCAATGAAAGACCATATCGGTCTTGATGTAATATGTTAAAATAGAATTAGACCGTCTGTCTAATCTGGAAATGCATACTTTGGTTCATATATTTTCTTTTCTTTTCCATTTTCATTCGTTTTGAGTTTGTTTTGTGCGTATAGTATTCTTTATTATTGTTCTGCGTGTAATAAATTAATATCTTGGCGTATCGTTTTATAAACTTCTATTTTCTGACACATAGATATTTAAAATTTATCAGTCCATAATGTAAACTTGCTAATATTTTCTTTCATTATATCTTAGAATTCATAAATTAGTCTAGTTTGGTATGATATTATTCCATTCGAACCGATAATTATTTGCTCCTATTATTTCATATAAATTGTTTACTATTTCGTATTATTCTCTTCTTTATATTTCTATTACGGTGACTTTTCTATAACCTTTATATGTCCTCTTGAAATATTTGATAAATATGTGCAAGACGTTCGTAATAAAAGTATCGATTCTCTTGTGAAACTTTCATTTCTCATTTATCTATTCTAGAGAACTACAACGAATTCTCAATATACAGATATTTACCTTAACTTAGCTCATTTTGATTTACATTATTTCCTTGCTATCTGATGATAGTAATATGTAAAAAAAAATGACACAGAAACAATGTACATTTATTTTTTATTTTCTTTAAAACAGTATGCAAAATGTAGCCCTACAGGGTTTTATGATAAAAATCAATAAATAAAAAAAATTGATTCATATCTGAATTGACATGAAAGAAAGAATGTTCAATAATAAAGAAACAAAAACAGACCAGAATAGGAAACCAACTGGAATACGATTTATTTAGAAAAAATTCACTAAATAACAGTATTACAATAGAATAGTATACATGAGCATGCTATGGTAGATTTACTGCTTTTTAAAATTCAAAAAAAATAGCAAGATCTACCGAAACTATTATGATTGTCTTCACCATTGTGAACATCGGCATGGATTGAAGAAAAATAAATGGAATATTGTACGTAATCAAATTTTTTGACAGCTAGCTATCACGTAAATAGTACAAGGAACGAACTCAAGAAAGTGAGAAGAGAAAAAAGATAACAAAGCCAGAAGGATGAGGCTATTCAACGAATATTAGAAAGCATACTAAAATGGGTCACTCTTATACACGGTGTTCGAATCAGTTTGAACTAAAAATACGTAGATTTGAAATCGCTCCTACGAAGTATACGTCGTGTAGTCTGTTTTTCAAACCTCCTACAATGTAACGTATATATTTCCACAATTACAGACGTCTATATGTTTTTTGTCCGATATGTACTCTCCATCATTAGAACCGTTGTAAGTGGAATGAAAAAAAATTGGCTCGAGATATTGAATATCAATTTAAGTCAGGCGGGCCATCTTCTTTTCTTTCTTTTTATTATTATCATTTGCATAAAAGATAAATTTCGATTAACAGAATGCACGTTGAGAAAAATCAAGACAGTTTGTGATTTTTCTTCTCAAATCTACCCAAAAACCAATGCAAAAGTATCCTTGAAATGCTTTTCATTTTTTCTCAGTTTATGGGTGTATGATCGTACATCCGAAAATTCTCGGAGGGTCTTCATTGTATAAATATATCTTTTTATTTAAAAGAGCGTGTCAAAATGCAGGTAATGACGGCGTACGGTTTTTAATCAAGCTTGTTTTTATTATATATAGAAGCACTTATATATATATATATACCACCAGTTTTAGAGAGTTTTGTGGGCCTTCAGTTTATTATACTTTGATCCACATAAAAAGTAAGAATTGAGAGAAAAGGATAAAGTCATCCCCTGCATCTTCATTTGCTCTTGTAATCAAAAAAAAAAAATCTACAACGAACACTCACCGAGAAATTTTTGATGCCAAATGAGCTATTGTTAAACTTGTTAGATGAATATCTCTCTTAAACATCATAGCATACAGCTGAAATTTTCTCCATAATTTCTTGACTACAGCCCAAAACATATGCTGAAAATTACATGGAACAACACTAAACATCTCGAACAGGTATTGATACAAAAGTTTCGAGCACTCATTTCATTGTGAGATCGAACATACACACTAAACCAATGTGTAACAGTATGCTGCAGATGGAAATCGTTAAATTAAATTAAGATTTAATTTGTTTTCCAAAAGTAGATTCCATCGTCTTTTCTAGTATGACTCCTATTAACGTTGGTCATCGTTTACGAAGTATGCATGTGCATTTTAAGCAACAAAACTACAGTTATCATAGTCAAAATCGAATGATAGCCCCTAGTACAACATAATCGGGATTATTTTGTATCTCAAATTTTACAGCCGTTTTGTCTTTATCTAATTTAACATGATGGCAAAAGTCTTTTGCACAACTTACATCAATCGATACATTTATCCGAATTTGCATTGTAACTTCATCAAATGTGACAGTTTTTGGATCGTATTTGTCTATAATATTGAATACATAAATACGGTGTCGCATACGAGACCGTACTTTCATGGTGTACGATCGTATGCATGCAGTAATTTCATTATGCCTGAACCGTATTTGTGCGCTCGATATGACGTTGGTATATGCATTGTGTCTCTAGAACTGGTAAAATGTTCAGCGAGGAATATTCAATTCATGGTAACTGTTTTTTATTTTATTAAATTCCAATGACGGCATAATGAAAGTAATTGAATTCATGTCTGGTATCACCATCTCAGTTATGATCTAAACGTGATGAAACCATAAGTTGCTCTTAAATTATCCCACAGTATGATGTTGAAAGAAAATTTAATTTCGTCACACGCTGTAGTAGCTTTTATTTTTCAATCGATGGAGTAATTTATACCATACTTCTGAACGAAACGGCGAACAGATAAGAAACGTTGAAGGAAACCTACACTTTCGTGTGAAAAAATTTTCACATATCATTGTTAGTAACTAGAAAATTTCCCGTAAGTGAAACAACAATGTCACTCATGCTTGTCGCCTATTTGGTAAGTGGAACGAGAGAAGAGAAAAGATAAATGCTACTGACAAAAATATATATGATTTTGAGATCAATTAGTCAAAAACATCTTGCAAAAGAAAATAATTTACCATTATTTGTAGTTTTTATAAGGTGCTTTTGACGAACCCAACAATGTAGAAATCATTATTATTTCCTCAAAGTCTTCTTCTTTAGCGTCCACATCAATTAATTTGATTGTTATCTTACACGATATTACCAATGAGTTCATACAAAGTTTAGCAATTTCTTAATTGAATATTCTTTCTTCTTTCCTATTGTTTTATTTCATTTACAAATTTATGGCAAATATAAATTATAGACTGTTAAAATAACAACAACAAAAAAACCCTATCCCTTTAACTGTTAAAACAAAGTATGATTCCAAGACGTATTCAAAAATAAGCTTTAGTAATCAAGTGAACATTTTCTGTTACTATTTCTGGTTTATAAGCAAAGGGTATGATTATTTCTATGATATCTTGATTTCTTCTCTTGGCATTCCATGTCCTAACCGAACATCTTGTAAGCCAGATGTCGAAAATACTACTGTAAGTGCATCAGATATCCCAATGGGCTGAAAAACATTGCCGATAATTAGTGTGAAACAATATGAATTGAAAGATTTTTTTGGATGAGGTTCTATGAGATAATTGCTCTGTTTTTTAGTTGAAACATATTCGTTCATATAGATACTTTTTTTTCAACAAGTAGAACTCTTTTTCAAAAGTGTTTTGTACATATCTAGCGACATTTTCAAAATATTTTCGAAAATGAACTGCCTTTATTGAAAGAAACTGTCTATATAAAAAAGTTGTATCAGTTTTCTACCAAAAATTTTGGTAAACACTGTTTAAAGATTCTGACAAAATTAACATAATGTAAAAGATATCATTTAGTATTATCTTTTTTAAAGATGCAAAATAGTTTAGAATTTAAATTTCCTACAAACATATTTACTCTTGAAAAATGACAAAACAGTGAATTTTTTAAGCTTTAATATCGATCAAATATTATATTGAGATAAATTCTCTCATATCATTTGTCCTAAAGTAATTTTCCTAAGATATTCTGGAAATAAAAAGTGTTAAAAGTTATTTACGTATCTAGATATTTATATGTAGTTGTGACAACTAACGGGTGAAGATTTCTTACATATAGATAAACATGAAGTTAATTTTGTCATCAGTATCAGATGCCTTTAAATATAAATCAAGGCGAATGGTGATTTGAAAGAATCAACAGTAATTACCGACAAAAAGCTAATATTCTAAAAAGCACTTAGACTCGGATGTTCATTCATAAAAGCAGAGTACATTAGACTTTTACTCTATAAATTTACTTTATTTGAGTTTGCACAAATCGACATATTTGTAAACTATTGAAATTGCTCACATGAACTGGAAAATTTTGTTCATTTTTTTATTTCTTGTTTTTTTTGCAATATTTTTAAACGAAACTTAACCACCACTAGATGTTCAGATAGATATGTCTGGCATTCGAAGATAAACTAGGTATCAGGGTTTTGACTGAAGACTTTTGAACAAGTAATTATTAGTATATAAAATGTAATGGCCTGAAGTAAAGATTAGAAAAAAGAATGGTCATAACAGACCAGATAATGAATAAAAGATGACTAACATCTGTATCTAATATCATATGCATATATATTCAAACTTTGCTCAGTTATCTGTACCTTGTATCTTGGTCCACAGCTTGCTTCAATTATGATTCGACCTGTATATGTTATTGTCTAATAGACAAAAGCTTCAGGGAGGGAGAAAATTTTCAATGAATTATTGAAAATGTTGTGTGTCGTATACTAATTACTTTGTTTTTTGACTTGGATTTCTGTTTTTCAGCGAAAACTCCTTTTTTGACATTGCGATCTTGATTGCAATCAGTCAACGAGATCACCGTGCTAGAAAAAGTTAAATAATTACACTTACTATTTATGTAATTATGCTTTAAATCGTGATAAGATATTAGGTAGGTGTTTCATTGTTAAAAACAAAGTAATGCTATAATTTTCTTTTTAGTAGACTTCATTTGGTTTGATTTTCAATCATCATCTTCCATGATTAATGTCGGAAGTATGAACTTTGTCCAACCTCTCCTCTACGATCAATGAATAATTACACTATACTCATCATACTAGTAACTATGGAGAAGTATTTCCATAGGTTAATAATATGTTTCTCCTTATCTGTAATTAAAACAACTTCTTCACTATCTGCATATATATATATATATATATGCATACGAGTAAAATTTCATGAGTTTGATTTCTAATTGAAACAATGAACGCACGTATGACATTCACACGTACGATTGATTATAATACAGCAAAGAGTACAAATACAACCGATGATGTCGTGGCCAGAAATCGTTCTATTAAGCTTGCCATTCTGTTACCATGTCAAGTACTCTCCATTATGTGTTCACTTTTTTTATTCGTGAATATCATACATCGAAGATCAAAGCTGATTCAACCAATTGGAAATCATTTTATACTTGTTTTGTTAATAACAAGTTTTGTTCAAGTATCAACTGAACTATCAATGGTGGAAAATTATTTGCATATTGGTATTGTACGACCATCAACATATGCCTATTGCTTATTTTTTAATTGTTATGAATTTTCATTAAATGGTATTAGTTTATTTGTTAGTAAGTTAGTTATTTGTTTTCGAGAAACCATTCATCAACTATCTATGTATTCTAGTGTTTTGGGCATCTATTGAACGTCATATTATTATTTTTTCTCAGTCTACATTTCAAATTCATTGGAAACGTGTTGCTTTTCATTACGTACCACTTTCCATCGCAGTACTGTATACTCCAACATTTTACATATATTTTATTTATATATATAGTTGCTTCAATGCTTGGGATTATCACGAATTGTTATGTACGGCGCCGTGTTTTTATCAAAGTAAAATTATTGGATCTGTAGATTGGCTCATGAATATAATAATTCCAGCTTTTTCAATTTTTATCGCAAATGTTTTACTAATTATTCGCGTTGTATACCGTTCAACTGGCATAAGACACAATGTGGAACGAACCAAAAAGAATCTCAAAATGACAGTACAATTACTTGCAATTTCATCACTTTTTCTAGTGTTCTGGCTACCAATCGCGGTTACAGGTTTGATTCAACAATTCTTTTATCCCACATTTCTTATTGATATTCAATTTAATATCTTTTTCTATTTAATTTATTTGATTCAACTATTTTTGCCGTTTGTTTGTTTCGTTTCCTTGCCAGAATTGAAAAAGTTGATAGTCTTGAAGATTAGACAATTGAGACATCGACATAGAGTAGGTGATGCAACAACTCTACACATTGGATCCGTTGCTCCTACACTGATCAATTGATTGTATGAACAGATTTCTTCGTAGACTACAAGCAGTGTCAGAAGAGTTTCGGGTAATTTGAAGTATAACGTTATCTTAAGAAAAACCTCAATTTTATTCTTCTTTCTGTTGTCATTATTTATGTTTCTATTCTACTTATTCAAACATAGTGGCTTTGTAGCTTTTATGTTTTCCTTTTTATTTCTTCCTACAAACGTTTACACATCTATTTTCAAAAACTATATTGTCATTTGCGTATACCTTAACTTTACTTCTCTAAATTGTTAATTTTTATTTGTATCGTAATTCTGAAATTTGAATTAATCATGCATTCATTAATAAATACCTACTTCTTGTTGTCATAGATTAAAATAAACTAAACATCGAATGTTATATTCTAAATTGTTGATATTCACTACTCAAGATATGTAGTTTTAAATATGTTCCACGTGGAAATTAAAAATTAATTAGGATAAATAGTTATGAAAGATTACGCTAACCTTCTGATGTCAGTTTTAATGAATTTTGAAAATACTTAACAACACTTTGGTATTCATTCTGAACATAATAATATTTGATCGAAAGTAAATACTGTTTCCTATAATGCTAGAAATTAGACTGATGAACAGCTAATATTTGCATTTCTTCTGTTTTTAGCTTTTCATCGTCTTCGTATGTGTTGAAAACTTTTCCAGTTAATGATTTTTGCCAGTTCATTTCTAATTTTTTCCATTTGTTTATGTTTAGCTTATTATACTATCATTCAACGTTGACGTTTAATAAATAGATTGGAATACAAATCAAGTTGATTATGTGTCGCTCAATTGTCAACGTAACTTGGATTCGAAGATGTATTGAATAGTGATGTTTCAAAAACTGTATTAAAACAAATGCACGTGACAAATATTTAATTTCTATGTAATATTCATGCACAAAAATTTCCTACCAATTTTTTACATTTTATAGACTGTTCTAAATTTTGTAACCATATTTAGGAACATGAGACAATGAGATTTTCATTATATTCCTAAGCCTGTGTAACGAATTAAAAGTCATGTTGATAGTTCTTTTGCAATAGATCATCAAGCAGTGATTAGTGTACCAGATGAGCATGAGTAACTGAGAAGTGTGTGTAGTTTTATACTGTATACGGATGCTTATTAATCTAATTCTATGATTCTATTGATAATTATATCATTATGAACACATGCTTACATGTCATTTATCGGCGTGCAGAGAAATAGAAATACTCGTTAAGATTAATACGAATTAAAAACTCATAGATGGGATAGAGAGTAAAGAATATCGAAAATTTAAAACGAAACGTCACCAGAAACCATCCAATGGAGTTTTTGAGAAATAAGAATAATCTATGGGCCTCCTTATTCTCAACAAATATTCATAGGATCACAACACATACAGTGTAGCTGACTTTCATATCAAACTGTACAGTAGAGTTCCATAAGTCATATTCGATCACTATACGATATGTACCACTTATTATAGTAAAACCGTAGTCAGATATCTATGCACCATTTTCACTAATGTAATCGAAAAAGGAGCCTAGTCAATATGGGTTTGATCTGTCAGATAAAAAAAACATTTCTCTATCATTCATTATTTAGATATTACAAATACATGCTCTATCGTCGAAGATTTCATCGCTTAAGAATGTATTATTAATTATGAAAAATTCAGAATTAAACTATTATCTAATTATATTAGCATTGAATCATACATAGACAATGTCAAATAATTTGATTGTCTTTTCAATTTAATACGTTTAGATTAAAAACTGACTTTGCTTTCAAGAAAATAACGGAGCAAGGCCTTGTTGTCAAATGGATACAAAATTAGATTCTAAATTCAGATGTAAAACTGTTCGTATGAAGACAAGGAATACTTAAGAGTTTTACAACTGATAATGATGATTGCTAGTCATCAATAGTTAGTACTTCTTCACTTATAATGATTACTAATAGTGCCAATGAGTGCACAAAAATAACTTCATCATGAAATAGAAGCGAGATGAGATAGTGAAACCATAGTTTTTACTTATGACTTTTCAAGAACTCAAATAACTTAGAAGAAATAGTATTTTATGTTGAGATGCAATTATTAACATCAGTTTCTTTAAAAAAGATCAATTACTTGTATTTGAAACTAAAACGAATATATTGAAGTAAAAATAAAATAAATACAAAGAATGATTGTTCAATATTATCCGTTGGCACGGCCTATTCATTGTGATGATCGAAGTTTTCTTTTAGGCAATAGATTCCAATGAAATAATAACATTTGATGCTTAAAAAAAACATCTATCTATACTATGCACTATCGATTCACAAGAACACGGCTCATTGCAGATTCTTTCCAGAATCACGATATGAAACAAAATCATGTGATTTCTATAATCTACGATAAACCATATCGATTTGATTAAGAAAACAGTAATTGCAAAAGTCACTAAACTTTATTCATGAATTCAGACAAATATCTGATTAAAGCAAAGAAGTTTCTCGAATATCACAATTTAGTTCATAAAATGAATTACTTTTGAATTGAATACATGTATACGTTGTAAATGTCGAAAATTTGTAATTTTCTGATTGACTCTTAGCCTCGACTGCACTAAGAACTATGCTTCTAAGAGCGACAGCAGAGAACAAAAATTTTATTTTCAATATTTTATTTTCAAACATGCGATAAAAGTCGATGATTATAAATTTTTATTTGAAACGGTTCTTAGAATAGATGATACAATCAATGTAAATATCAGATAACATCTGTTTGTTTTTCTAATCATCAAATTTATCCACGTGCAACACAGTATCGGCCACGTTTTGCATTGCCATCGAAGCACATAAGACCTGGACAACATGGCAGTAAACCTGGCCCACAACTCCATACATGTGGAAGGCACATTGGTTGCCCTCGTGGTTGATATTGTTGTATAGGTAAAAGAGAAAACATCTTTTGCCGGCGAACCAAAACTTGCTCATTCGAATTCTCTCTGCTATCTTCATCCATGTCTTTCGTTTGTTCCGTTAAATACGTTTCCAGAAAACGATTGAGATCATTCGATGATGAACGAGGATGAGAAAAAACTAGTGGTATTAATAAAAGAATACAGCAATGAAAATACTTCATTTTCTCGTGAATCTTCAATGTGCAATGTAATACTTTAGACAATACACTCTCACGACGGTATATATATATATATATATGTATGTATGTATACACTCTCCTATCAGTGGAACTATTGAAAATTTATTGCAATGTCATGATAAATATGTGTACTTTGTCAATGACAATCTATTCTATAGATCTATGATAATGAGGGTGTGTGTATGTTCGTAGTTTATGCCTATTTGATGTTGATTTTTACCGTGGAATAGAAAAAAGAACATAACAAATTGCACATTTATTTAGAATCTTTTTTAATGAGAACAAGAAAATATTAGCAATGAGGGTGGCAGATTTTTACTGTCGATCAAATAGAGAAGAAAAAAGAGAGGATTAGCAAGATGATTCGTTTATCTATCGAATGATATGCTAATGTATACCGTCATATATTGTCTCATTTATTCCACCGTACAAAATCATTGTAGGCGTGATTTAAAAGAAAACGCGAATAGTTTTCTGCATGAATACATGAAATTTTGCTCGAAAAATGAATTACTTAATTTTTGAAAATCATTAAGAAAGATTTGCAAAATAATATATTTCTTCCTTATTTGGTTAACTTGAATTTGGTCGAAAGTAAAAATTTCGAAAGTAAAATGTCGAAATTAATGTACAAGAATAGTGTAGGGAAATTTGTTATTGTACTGGTATAATGAATAGTTTATTAAGGTTTAAAAGTCGTACAACTTTCACAAAAAAAGACCTCTTAACAAATGCAACACTGAATGAGTGGTACCGTTTAAAAAACTCTTGTTCAAAACATCACGAAATAATCGATTTTAATCATACGATTTTAATCAATAATTTAAGCTAGGATTTAAATTTCTAAATCTAACGAAACGCTCTAAATTGATTATAACCAGAATAATTGAAATAATCGATTAAAATCTGATTCTGCTACGATCATTACTGCTTAAATTATTGATTAAAATCGTATGATTATAATCGATTATTTCGTGATGTTTTGAACAAAAGTTTTTTAAACGGTACCACTCGTTCAGTGTTGCATTCGTTAAGAGGTTTTTTTTTGTGAAAGTTGTACGATTTTTAAACCTTAATAAACTATTCATTATAACAGTACAATAACAAATTTCCCTACACTATTCTTGTACATTAATTTCGACATTTTGCTTTCGACATTACTCAGGTGATTCTCCTTATTTATATAATAATCGAAAGAAGTATATATCGGTTACTTTAATGTGACTATCCTTTTCGGAATATTGTATCGATCAGTCAGTTTCATATATAGCAATATTGAATATGGTATCATGATCAAAAGATAATACTCAATGATACATTATTTAGATGATTAGAGTATGCATGCGTCACTGCAAAAGCTGAAGAAAGCGTTTAATCACTATTCATCGATTGATTCAAGACCTATTATATAGAGTCCGATTTACATTTTAAAGTTCAACGAAAATCGATGAAAATTTATGATGGACGTTATGATAACATTTTCATCGTTATTCATTCAGAAGAAAACACAACATCTTCAAGTTAATTTAATAGTTAGTATTCATCCGAGTTACTTGAAAACATCATTCTTTTACGTTTAAAATGATTTACTCTTTCTGAGTTGTATGTCTCTTGACATATTTTGGTTAAATCCTCTGTACGATTCCTATGTTCTTTTGAAATCCAGACTCAGATATTCGAAAGCGGAACAAATCGAATCGTTTGTTATGCATTACAATGGCATGGTTTATTACAAGTCAGTTACGATATAGAAGAATAATGCATACAAAAAGATTGAACTACACGATAAATATACTTATGCCTATTAACATTTTATTCCCAAATGACAACGAAGCAATATGAAAAATTTGATTGACATTTAGATATTTATGTTCAACCAAGATAATACTTTGATACTACAACTCTAATCAACATAAGAGTGAAGGGGGTGGAAAAGATGACAATGGTTTATTTAATTGCACTTCTATCATGTTCATTTTACGTGTGACATAGTGGTTTGTTATTATCATATGAAAATATTTAAATAGCCTATTGGTGGTTGCTGAATGTCAATATATGAGCAATACTAGTCAGAGCATAGCCGTTACATGAACACATGACTATACAACTCATATTCTTGACAAGAATTGTTTTATTTAAACACATTTTATCAATTTTAGAATAAATGAATTAAACGGATTCTATAAGGTTACACTAAATGCCAATGAATCCATTTGTAATGAAACAAAAAATTAAAATTAAATTAATTAATAGTAATCTTAATTTTTAATAAAAAAATCTCAGTATAACCAACTTAGCTTCCGTGTCATTGATTGCATTCGCGGTAAAATATTTAGCAAGATTAAGCTTTTCATAAAATCGGCTTTTGCACGCTTTGTTATGCAATCTAACAAAATGTTCCGTTTCACTGTCATCTTTCAGTCTTCAAATAAAGTCCGTGTCATTTACTATGAAGATTGATTGTCAATAGTGTGATCTTCGTTCTCTATCCTGTATTTAAAAATAAATAAACGTTATAGTTTATGATACACAGAATCATGTTTCACACAATAACTTCACTTAGACGAATTAAATGAAGATGACATATTAATTAGTCTTCAATTCATGAATATGAAAACCAAATTATATCGATGAATGGCCTACGTGTGCATCACTGCTTGGAACATTTTCTAGTATTTTGTGAAGTAGAAAATCGAAGTTATTTTTTTATCACATGCATCAATCTCTATCGAGAATGTTATGGCCATAGATATAGAATTATCGATTGTATGAAGGTGTTGAGTTCGACATAAAATTAAATGATTTTGTTTATCTGTTACATATCTTGTGTGTAAACAACAAGCAAAGCGTAGAAAATGTATATAAATCAAGGGGGAAAAAGCTGAATCTATTGTATTAGATTCATTGGAATCAGATAGAATCACTTAGATTCAATAGAATCACTTAGATTCAATAGAATCACTTAGATTCAATAGATTCACTTGGAATCAATAGAATCACTAGGAATCAATAGAATCAGATGAGGTTGGCGGTAGAATCAATGGCACAGACAGTCAACAAATTAGTAATTGATTTTTTAAATTGTGATTTATCATTCAAAAATAGATT